>UYYA01000067.1:0-136863 GCA_900624975.1 Angiostrongylus costaricensis
ATCTCTAAGGATGCGCCAAACATACGACTTCATCGCATCGTTTGACGATGACTGAATGCATATCTTGCCTTTACAGTGACTCGCGGTGACCTACCGGTGTATCGAGCCAGCGCTGCTATCTTCTCAGACACGTTTCGTACCAATTTGCCGACCCCAGTGGGATGGAAGGCTTGGTGAGCCACTGGCGCGGGATCGATTCCACGTGCGTGTTGCGGAGCGCCTCCGACCACTCCGTCACAAGCGCCCACATATATGTATATAAATGCATATATATATATATATATATATATATATATACTTGCCTGGATACTTGGATGGCCTGTCTTCACTGGTTGTGGGGGTCCCAACATGATTTCCATTTTTCTTGCAGTTCTGCTGGCTTAGCCCTGGTGTCAAGGGGCAAGTCTGGTCGAAGTCTGCGCCGTTTCGTCACACCACAGGGAGTCGCCGCCCTTGTGGACCAGAGGGATGTTTGCTACCATGTGACTAGTTTGATACCACGACGGTGGTGGACCCAGGTATTGGTTTAATGCTAGCTGGACTTCCTGATGGAAACACCGGACTCCTTCTTAGGTTGGGAGCCCTGCTAGGGAGATAAATCCTCCGCTGTACATCGCACTGTATATCGCAGCCCGACACCTAGGAGCACCTCCCAGCCGCGATAAGGCCGTAAACCGTTAGGGGCATATATATGTATACTCTTGAATTTCACATGGGAGGAAGAGGATTTGTGTGTTAAAGATATCAAAGTATTATTTGCAGACGATAGATGATTTTCTCCAGTGCCTTTCTAAAAACTAAAATGGCTCTGGACCGCAGGTGTCTATGGTGGGGAACGAACGCGCTGTTGTCCTTTCCGGGGAGTAACGAAGGACCCGCATGGTGTGGCGGTGAACGCGTTACTCCCCGGGAAGGACAATAGCGCTTTCGTTCCCTACCATAGACACCTGCGGTCCAGAGTTTTGCAAATATCTCAGCAACGTTGTGGTTGTATTTCGCTGAGTACCCAACCACGAAATTATAGTAGGCAAAAAATAAATAGGTTAACATTAAAATGGCTCTGTTTAGGTCTCAAAATAAGGTCATCATAGTCTTATAATTGAAAAAATTTCAGCAAGTGTTACGAATGCTCTTTCTAGCCTTTGAAGTTTCACCCGTTATGCTGCTCCTCTCTCCCTAAAATCTTTTCTAATGGCCTATCAGCGGGGCGTTACATGTCCACACGTTAGTTGGCGATTGCTTACGGCTCGTTCGATTCCGTGTTATACTACAAGCTCGAGTATTCTTTAAAAAATGCGTATCTTTCTAACTTTGGAACTTTCGGCTTTTATAGAACTAACATCAAAGTTTTGAGTAAGCCGACCGCATTCTTCATAGATGTTGCCACTAACTATATCGTCTAGCTAGCGATCAGAACAAATTCAACTTTAAAATAGTTTCGGATTTCATTGCTTGAATTTTGCACTTTTTACCCCTTTCTGAGAAAAGGCAAAAACTTCATTGGGATACTCACACGCCCAGACTTAAGAGAATGACTTTTGGAGTTGCGAATTACTATGCATTGTTGTGGTCACCGTGAAAAAACCCAAGCCACTCAAGCATAATCTCAAGCAGCCGCTGATTCTTTTCAACTTCAACAATAGCTCTTCCTGCTTGTTATATTTTAATCCGTCAGACTCGACGTGAAGCACATCAAAAGTTTTCTATAGGTCCAATTTTAGCGTTGAAGTCTCCAGTAAACTTGTAAAAGGTATGGTCTTCTCCGTAGAACTTGTAGAAGTCAGGTCCTCGTTTTGGTCACAACATGATATTGGAGTACGGGCGACAAGGCATGTCAAAACCGGTATTAGCCCATATCTTTTCTACCGTAAACTTGCTATGCGAATCGTTGGTCTTTAAGAGAAATCGATGTTGGTTACCAAAGTCGTGTTGACAGGGACGCAACGCTGATGACACCTTTATTGTAGGAAATTTCAAGGAACAAGTTCTTCTGTTCATGCTTATCATGGACAGCGTCTTATTGTCTGGCCCATTCCGGTAATTCGTTCCCAATTTTATTACACTACATCAATAGGTCCTCAACAGAGGATTCAGATGCAAATGAACGTGCATTATAAAAACAGATCGTCATCTTTGTCCGTCCAGATTTTGACAGCCTGTAATGAACCTGAGATTTTTAGCAACCTTTCCGTAATCGTTTCACTCAATGTTTCCCATCGGGATTAGTCCAATGAGGCCCAATCTTTTTATTGTATTTGGCTTTTGGTATCCACGTTTAGCTTGCTGAGCTCACAACGTGGGCACTACATCGACTCACGAGTGCCAGTCCCTCCCAGAGTAAAAGTGGAACCTATTCGTTGAAAACTACTTCTAACCACCTTACATATGCTCCCTGATCACACTTGATTACACACTTTTGAGAATACAAACTGCATAAACGAGAACACACCCACGTACGCATGCACCGATGTGTCTACGTAAACACGAAAGGTTTGTGTCAAATCGGCCCAACAGAGGTGGAGAGTCCATACTCTGGATCCATCTGCATCTCGGAAAAGCACAAGGTCGCTTTTGGTCCGCGTTTAGACCCCCATTCGTTATCTGGGTACGCGTAGGGCTCTTGGCTGACGGACCTGTGGTCACTTATTGAGGGTCCGTGGAACGTATGTATAAACTGTGAATTCCATATGTTGAAGTAAATGTTCTCATACACAATGTTTAAAACGTCAGTAGGGGTTTATGGTAGTAAGACTAAATGACTGTTACTAAAGCCAAACTGCTTTGAAGCGCATTCGCACACTTACGGCATCTCGCCACCAAGTATGCTCCAGAAAGAAAGTTTCTTGTAAATTATCAAGTCAAGAGAATATTTTTTCACGGCCGAAGCCTGACACAACATATGTGCCGGAGGAATTATTGACTGTATAAAAAAAATGTGCGGAAAAACAGAGCACTGAAAATGAAATGCGTTGAGAACAATGCATTTTGTCCACTTTACTCCCTGTCCACAAACTGCACAAAGTGCATATGGGACATTATGCGTCAGCTAACGATTCCGGCCCAATGTAGCGTCTATTGAAATCCATTTCTACGACACTACCTCCAATTTTTATTGTTGCGAGAACCTGCACGAATTTACCCATTTCACATGTTTCCTTCGATCCCCTGAATTCCATGTAGAATTATATAAAGGATAAAAGGATAAAGCTCCTGGCGTTGATCAATCTTTGAGGGATGCGCCATGCATTCAACTTCACTAAGCATCATTGGAGGTGATTGAATTTGTATCTGGCCTTTAAAATGACTCACGGTGGCCTACTGATATATCGCGCCAGTGGTGCTATCCTCTCGGACAGGCTTGGTACCAATTTGCCGACTCTGGATGGACAGAGAGCTTGATGAGACTGGGGCGCAGAGATCGATTTCATGTGTACTGCAGGGCACCTTCCGACCACTGTGCCACGCATGCTTTTGTAAATACTGATATCAAATCGTAGTTTCCCTTCCCTAGAAGGTAAACACTTCTTCTTTGAGCGGATAGTTAAGTGAAGACGAACGATAGAGGATGATGAATGAAAGAATTCCTCACTTCTGATCAAGGAACACCTTCGACCACCACGTTCACAATCACACTTTTTGACCGCCACCTAGCCCATTATCGATTTTTTTCACTTGTACCTCCTCTGAGCGAAACGTTGCCGTATGACATTACGTGACGTTTTTTCCTTCGTTTAACGTTTAACTTGCATGGAATTCACTTTCAATAACAACGTTTACTCAGTATTTTTTTTTTGTTTCCAATCGCTTAACCTTTTTAATCCGTTCGTTCATGTTCGAATCCCATTCGATCACTGTTCCTTTCATTGATACTGGCAGTAGTAGTAGTACTAGTAGTACTACTTTGTTGTACAGTATCGTTCATATTTATTGATTGTAAACTTTATTATTACTATAGATCCCGTGTCTTCCGTCTGAATTCTAAGCTATCTGGAGTATTTTTTTTTAATATTCGCTTATGAACTGCCTTTATTGAGCTGACGCAAGGTTGTTACGAGCTGTTTTTGTTGTTGTTGTTGCTGTTGTTGTTGTTGTCGTTGTTGCCGTTGTTGTTGTTGTCGGTCGATAGCTGACGCTTCGGCGATTTCGCCTTCCTCTGCGCCATGGTGTTGCCTTTGACTTTTGAAAATTAACGTGGCTTTAAAAAATATTTCTTTTTTTTTTGCTCGAAATAAACGACTTCATGATTTTAAGGGGGCTTAACTAGCAAATTGAGGTGGAGATGGTTTGATCTCATTACGAATGGAACTCCAGCTCTCCAAATAGCCCCAAATCATGTACTTTCACATTAGGGCATAGGGCATTTATCTTCGTGCCTATGCGTAAGAATTGTAGTAAATTAACGGTGATCTAAGATGATGTGACTACAGATTACTCGAGAATTGCTAACTCTAGAGCCTATCGAAGACTTGGAAAGCCATGGCAAGGGTAACGTCATCTACAAGGCCGCCGGTAAATCCAAGGAGAACATTGGTTCAGCCTCAACTACGTAATCGTCTCTTAAGTGCTCCGAGTTCCGCTGATCCACCAAAGAAACCAAGGTTTGCGTTTTTGCGTTAATATTTTTGTTATCTATAGTTACAATTATAGATGGTGAAAGAGTGTAGAACTGGATTTTAATTTGATCCTGAATGCACGTTTAGCGCAGTGGTCGGAGGCGCACTGCAATACACATGAGATCGATCCTTGCGCCTTACGCTAACCAAGCCCTCCATCCCTTCGGCGTAGGCAGATTGGTACCAGACTTGTCTGAGAGGATAGCAGCACTGGCTCGAAACATCGGTAGACCACTGCAAGTCATTGTGAAGGCCAGATATGCATTCAGTCACCTCCAGACGATGTAATGAAGTCGAATGCATGCCGCATCCCTCAGAGATTGATCAACGCCGATAGCTTTATCCTTTTTTACTTTAGGTCTAACGATTTTAGTCTAAACTAATATATAACCTGAATTTTTGAAGTTTACTGATTTCTGTATTGCAAAATAATTTTCAAACATGACGCCTACCTGATGAAAGTAACGATGCCCATGACAAGTATTGAGAAAAATTTATGAGTTTTAAGAGCGTTCGTCCTAAATTTTTCTCGCCATACATATATGTATGCATATATATATTCATATTTTTGAACTGTGACCTTAAATCCAATTTCAGAACAACTACGGTCAGTATTCGTCGTCGGGCTGCCTCTGGTTCTGCGCTAAGTCGTGTAACTGCTCCTGTAAAATCAGGCCCACTGTGCAAATTTAGTCAACTGAACACCGCTTTTGATGTACCGGTGTGTTTTAAAAGACTTGTAAAGCTATTTTCTTCATATATTTTTTCCGTCTTCTGTTCTTTTGGTGGGAGGAATTATTTTTATTTAAATCCGTTATCTTTACTAGGGACCAATAATTCGCGATTACATCTGCAACTAATTTAAAAGCTTATTTTTAATGTGTATTCTTTCTCAGATAGGCTTACGCGAGCTTGGTAACCAATCTTTATCCGGCTAGCGTTTCGACGTCTTCGTCTTCGTTAGAGCCTTCATGAATCCAACTTCATGGTCCACAGTCGCTCCTAGTCTCGATGTGAGATCTTCGTTGTCATATCAATAAACGAAAGGAAACGGACCACTTTCGATACGAAACGAAGACCCTACATCGAAACTGCAAACGGACCACCGTAAACGGTATTCGGACCATCGAAATTGATGAAAACGAAAATGTCGAAACGTTAGCCGGATAAGGGTTCCTCATCGACCTCGGCTATGCTTATCAAAGGAACAATACGTATTAATTAGTCATACCGAAGTTAAAGGAAAGTCGCTTTTGAAATATTGTGGACTTTTCAATCTATATTGTTCGACGATGATTTTTGAGAGAGCTTCTTAGATGTCGATTACCAGGCTTCCTTCATTGGCTTGATTATAACATGCCAAGGAGGAAGTTATGATTCTGGAGCAATTTTGAGAGATGTCATATATCTTGATGTTGCAACTGTATTGCTTTTGAGGGATATCATGTCTATGTTCTATTACGTAGTGCTTTTCAATAGGAACATGGTCCAGTGATTTTTCAAGCTTTTCAAACTAAAACTAGGAGATTTTCTTCGTATTTTTGTTGAGCAAACGCGAGGTGTTACTAAACACAGTAACACAGTGTTAGTAACATCTCGCGTTTGCTCAACAAAAATACGAAGAAAATCACTTGATCAATGCCGAGGTTCATAGAAAGTCGGTCGTGGCAGTTAAAACTAGGAGACTTTTTTCGACAAAAGTGATAATTTTGAGGAAGTTTTTTACTTCATTTACCCTATGAAACAGGGCTGTGTCAAGATATCCTTATTCTTGAAGCGATCTATCTTTCGTTTACTCGTGGGCTTGACTTTCTCCGAACACGTTTTCTAACTGTGCAGATGCCAGGAACATACCATTTTATTTCTTGTTAAGAGCTGGGATGAATTTTTCTATTAGAAAAATTTCTGGCCAGGTGAATCACGAGCTTAACAAACCAACTGCGTCCATGAACAGAACTAAGCACAGATTACCCCGTCACTGCCCGACTATTCAACCCATCAACATGTAGACTTGATTTCTATTTGTCGACACCTAAATGTTCTACCCATACTTACATACTTACTTGGCTACTTAGATGGCCCGTCTTCGATGGTTGTGCGGGCTCCAGTACAATTTTCATTTTTTCGGAGTTTTCTGGTTTAAGCATTATAGTCTCCTGAAGTCCCGAGGTCAGCCTAGCCAAAGTCTGCACCAGGTCGTCACCACCACAGGCAGTCGCCGTCCCTGTGGATCAGAGGAAGATTTGACACCATGCGACTAGTTTGATACCAGGACGGTGGTGGATCCTGGTCTTGGTTTATTGTTAGCTGGGCTTCCTAACGGGAACGCCGGACTCCTTCTCAACTTGGAGACCCTGCCGGGTGGATGAATCACCCCGTGTACATCGCAACCCGACACCCAAGAACACCTCCTAGCCACGATGAGACGGTAAACCGTTGGGAGGGTTCTACTCATAGAGACAAAACAGAATTGTGTTGGTTTTGTTGGCTCAGTAGCAATCTGTCTCTGCTGAAAGATTTTAGTTTCAGACAGGGACAAGCTTTGATGGTATTTGCTTGCGACATTACGTGATTTTGCAAATGAAATTGCTGGCGTTAATGTTAAACCTGTTCATTTTTTTTCAAGTTAGCAGTTTCTTATTTTATTTATCAGTTTCATCCCTACGTGATATCATTAGTTCTTCCACTTGTGTTCATATAGTATTCGACAGTGTGCTATCACCGAATAAACTTTTATAGGATTGAAATTTCGGCTGTGGATTGTTTTCGGTGGTCCAAGCATAATAGAGTTATCTCATTAACTCTTGGACAGTTTTGGATTTATCTCAAGAAATACTGCAAAAAATACCTTAATAAGCACTTTCACTGTTGTTGTGAACGACTAGTAACCATTTAAGCTCCTTTTTTTGTGTCGTTTTCTTGTTCAGCAATCGCGAAGTTTTTAAACAGTTCGTTTGGCAGTCTTCAACCACATGCGACTATAATCAGCTGTTCTAAACTTCCTCATTAGAAGTCACGAAAAAAGCGGCTCTGAAGAAGGCGATACTGCCGAAACGTCAGCTAGCGTTGTATTGTATTGTGTTTTTCTATGGAAGTAAATGTATGCTGTTTAAAAACCTCGCGATTGCTGAACAAGAAAACGACACATTCATATTCCAATGCCGAGGTTAAGAGAAAGTCGATCCTGGGAACTTTTTTGGTCAATCCTAGTAATTAACCAGAGCTGAACATGCTTCCAACTCTGTGAAAGTATACTTCGCCTTGCGAGTCATTATCGTGCACATTATGCGTAAATTACCATTGCTCTCTCTAATATCTGTATGTCCTCCCAACAGTTTACCGTCTCATTGTGGCTGAGAGGTGTTCCTGGGTGTCGGACTGTGATGTTCAGCAGTGGGATTGGCCCCTCCAGCAAGGTCTCCCAAGGTGAGGAGTCCGGCGTTTCCATCAGGAAGCCTACCTAAGACTAAACCAATACCAGGACCCACCACCGTCTTGGTATAAAAGTCGCATGTTGGTAAATCTCCTGATCCACAAGGGCTGCGACTGCCTGTCGTGGTGACGACCTGGGGCAGACTTTGGCCAAGCTGTCCTCGGAATTCCAGGGAACCACATTGGCTTAGCCAACAAATCTCCGAAAAATGGTGGTTATTCTGGAGACCACACAACTAGTGATGACGGGCCGTTCAACTATTAAATTGGTATCAATATACATTGACACATTGGTAAGTCACATATGACTCATTCTATTTTCGGCCCTTTATTTTGCATGCTCACAGTGTGCATTCATCAGTGTATTTCCGGAAACTTGTCTTCGTAAACTATACATAATCATTCCCATGACCGACTTTCTGTTAACCTCGGCATTAATTGATAATTCAATGTTTTTCATCAATAAGCAGACACGAGGTTGTTAATATAGAATTTATTAGAACACAATTGCTGACGTTTCGGCGGTTTCGCCTACATAATCATATTCTCGTGACCTTTCACTTATATCGTAAGTGTTAACTTAACTTTTAAACTGACTTTTACTCTAGAATCTTCTTTTTTGCAATTATTTTTGCAATTAATTGTTTTTATAGAGCGTTTATAATCATCACAATAAGCAGCGTTTTCAATGTACAGTTTCTATGCACAGTTTTCATACAATTAAAAAGAGTAAAGCTCTCAGCGTTGAATAATCCCTCAGGGAAGCGCCATGAATTCGACTCCATTGCGCATCGTTTGAAGGTAACTGAATGCATGTACGGCCTTTACAATATGACTCGCGGTGGCCTACCGACGAATCGACCCAGTGCCGCTATCCTCGTGGAGAAGTCTGGTACTATTTTGCCAACCCCGTAGGGATGGAAGGTTTGGTGGGCCAGGGGCGTCGAGATCAATCCTATTTGTGTGTTGCAGGGCGCCTTCGACCATTGCTCCACAAGCGCCCTATACAATTACTATCTATAAAAGTCAACACTACGCATTCACAATGTTATACCTTTTTATTTTCTGCCTATTATAATTTCGCGGCAGGGTACTAAGCGAAATACAACCACAACGTTGCTGAGATATTTGCAAAACTCTAGACCGCAGCTGTCTATGGTGGGGAACGAACGCGCTATTGTCCTTTCCGGGGAGTAAAGCGTTCACCACCACACCATGCGGGTCCTTCGTTTCACCTGTCTCTCAGCTATTTCTGTTGATCTTTGCCACAGCAATCACACGTCAGCGGGATTGATCTAGGGCGCCCAAATCGGCATAGAACCCAGTTAAGCTGCGGCTGTAGTTAGCTGAGAGACAGGCGAAACGAAGGACCCGCATGGTGTGGTAGTGAACGCGTTACTCCCCGGAAAGGACAATAGCGCATACGTTTTCCACCATAGGCACCTGCGATCCAGGGTTTTGCAAATATCTCAGCAACGTTGTGGTTGTACTACGCATTCAGTTTTTTTTAAAAAGTTTTTAAAACTATTGATTGATCTTTTCTAGGGCATAATTACTTATGGGTGTATACCACTGAGCTTTGTTCATTTGAATTGAAGCCAGATACATTTAGAACTTCCGTCATGTATCCATTTTTTTTCGGTTTATTTTCAGTTTAGATTTCAAACAAGAAACGGGTGGTAATACATAGAAATTTTTAAACGGTACATAAGAAGGTCGTTGAGTAGTTTTATTTCTTCAGTGCACCGATGAATCTTTTTATCTCTTCGCGAGTTCTCGATTACCCACGACTTAATCTGTGCATATCTTCTCGCCGTTCTTCCGACACATTTCAGATGCTTCGGTAGCACATCAGATTCCATCGCTTCACTCTGGTTGAGTACTTAGTCGAAAATAAAACTCAACTCTTTTGCCGCCGACGTGGCTCAAACCTATACAATCTAATTTTTAGACAGCAGCAGAGTTTTTATTTTACTTTCAACCATTCTAGTGACTCAATGTCAGAGCATGCAGTTATAAAAAGGAAATGTAGAGAGAACGCTGAAATATGCTTCGCATGTTTTATAAAATCAAATCAAATTGGCAGAAATGTGAGTGGGTGGTGGGCAATTTTTGTTCCGCCGTACGAGTGAGTACGATATGCTCCAAAAATACGTAAAAATGAACATAAGAACATCTTGAATACGAGGAAATTGAAATACACGAAAATTAGTGGTAAAGAATATTGGGAAAGTGAATCGTATAGCGAAAACAAGGAGCGCGGTGTCATTTGCTTCCGCATGGTCGGCATGAGTAACGGGTGACTCATCCCATAGGCGGCCGAAAATTAGGCATAGTCCCATGAGCGCGCCACACAAGTTTAGACTTCGTCACCAATGTGTTAAATTAGACCTTGTGCGTATTCTAACATGACATGCTTGTCATAATGGTTTTTATACTGGATTCATTCGTATGTTTCAAAATACTCAAGCAGCGGCCGAATATACACAGAAAATCCCAGTACCTCCGTAGAATGCAGATGCGGGGAAGCTAATCGAATGCAAGAAGTTCTGGGATCTGCACAATATGTGATTTCTGATGGCCGTGTAAAGTAAAGAAAGTGGTCATGAGTTGGCGCATCCCTCAGTAGTAGATCAACGACAAACACTTGATCCATTATGCTTTTTGTGCTAGTATACCCATACATACAGCCCTCAACGATTTTGTGAATCGCCGATGCTTCGTAGTTTTGTACATATGAAACTAAAAGCTGTCAAAGTTCGTATACCTAGTTTGTGGATAAACTTTGTATAATAACAGCGGTAAAGTTATCCAGTTAAACACTTCATTTTCATGACTACTAGTAATACTACAAGTGCTGAAAATACGCACTCCTTCCATCCATTTCGTCGTCTTACATCCGTCATCTACCGAAATGGTCGAATTCACAGGTGTTTTCCGCTCTAACTTGAGTACCTGTTATCTTCCCTGAGAAGTACTAAGATCTGCACAAAATCTGGGGAGCGTGCTATCTGAATACGTACGTAGGTAAGTGGAATTATTCTATGTTCAGCGATTTGTGCAGACTGCTACAATTATTTCCAACGAGGTGAATAGTCTATAACAATTTGGTCTCTGCTGTCGCTATGCAAATCAACTTAGCGTACAATGCTCTTCTTCTCACGATTTACCATGCAGGGCATTATTGTGAGCCCACAGTTCTCACGTTTTTTTGTATCGACCTTGGTTGGTTGAAGCTCTACCTAATAGATAACAACAAATAAGCTTATCTAACTTTTTTTTTTCTTTTTCTTTAAATTTTAAACCACCATGTCTGTCACATGTGTCTAATGTCCAACATCCTTTGTACATAGGCATTGTTATGTTGTCATTAGTGCGCACTCTTTTGGATATCAGAAATGCGGACAAACCAGTTCGTACTTTTTCATGCCCATATTGCGGATTATGTCAATCCGCTTACTCACTTTATGAACGCTGTGATGACCAGCTGCTATATAATAAATAGGTTATCAATCAATTAACGACCAAGTTGTTGTGATGTAGAAATGGACGTATTTCAAATGCTGGTACATCTTGCAGTAACTCCCACAACCGACTTTCTATTAACCTCGGCATTGATCAAGTAATTCTTCGTATCCTTGTTGAGCAAGCGCGAGGTGTTACTATTCTTTATTCACAAATAAGCTGACGTTTCGGCAGATTTCGCCTTCATCAGAGCCTGGAAAGGTCAAGTTTATAGCAATCTATTTGGCCAAACACCTCCATAACCAAACAAAGAAAACGCTAAACCAAAATTTCAGTCAAATTGAACACAGCTTTGCACACTCACCGCTTTCTATGAGGCTTCCACTCAGTATATCGCGTGAAGACCAACCACACAGAATTCATTTGGAAGCATAATGTGCCCCTCCCATCAGCATAACAGGCTTATGTGCTGCGCAATATCACGCGTGATAATGAGGCATTCTTCCCTGCGGCTCATTTTCGGATTTCTGGAATTAATTCAGAACGCCTCGAGAGTTTTGCGCGCTTGTGTTCTCGATTCCTGTGCGAGGATCGTGACACGTACTTCAAAGTCTTCCTCGTTATGTCTCTGGGTCCTATGCATGCCTTGTGGGGTATTTGGTTTACGTTTGCTGGCTAAGTGTTCTTTTATACGGACACAGAGGGGTCTGCCCCTTTCGCCAATGTATTCGTCCACGCACACCTTACAGGAGGTCAGATAAACTATACCCGAGCTCATGCAATCACCGTCTCTACAACTGGAGCAAATTATGCAATTTTGCGTTGCACATAGACGGTCGTATAGGCGGTTATGAACTAGCTGGCGCCTAGGATTACACGGTGGCATTTCAACTACGTTTACCGAATTCTCTAGACCTGCCCTTCTTAAGCAGCGTTTTATAGCTGCACCTACATCATTTGAGATGAAGGATAGGATAAACGGGACTCTTCTATCGCTAGAGTTGCCGTTTGGAGGCCTAGGATTTTTCGTACACCTATCGTGAGCTACAGTTTCGTAGCCATTAGAAATGGCTATTTGCCGCGCCAAGTTCCGGGACTCCTTTCTCTGCTCTCTTCCCGTGCATACGTTGGTTGCTGTTCAAAACATGTTTCTTACAAGCGTCCTTTTCGTGTGAGAGCGGTGAGAGGAGAGATAATGTACCAAGATGTTTTTACTGCTTGGCTTTCGGTACCACTTCGTAATGTAGCCATTTTCTGACAGGTTAATTTGGACGTTCAGGAATGGAAGCCATTTTTTCTTTCGGTTTCTCTTGGGTGGACCTGATATACTCTGACTATTTATTCAACAACTCGAAACATTAATCCATTTCCTCTTGTGTTCAGCAAAGGACAAAACAATCATCTACATATCTACAGTAGAGTAGCGGCCCGAGATCAATCACCGGTGCTTCCACCTTAGACATGAACGCAATAGCAAGACTTGGTGCCAGTCGTTGTCCCATTGCCAACCCTCTTATTTGAGCGTAGTACTTTCCGGACCATCTGAAGATTGAGCAGCTCAAGCATTCTTTTAGGATTGCCATCAACTGCTCTATCCTGAAGCTATTATATTTATTTCTCCTTCGTGTAGTATTAGGAGTTCGAATATGGCTTGGCTTGCGGAGTCATTTGACACGTTTGCATAAAGGCGGTAACGTCGAAGGACTCACGTACGGGCTGCTGGGCTACGCAGTATATAGACGATCCAGAAACTTCTGCGTGTTCGTAGGATGGGCTGGAGTGTGTCTCAACAACTGCTTAAATATTAGGGTTAAAAATGATGTTATCCTATCCGTTGACCCGTCTACGCAGCTAATGATAGGTCTAATTTTAAATAACGATGGATCGGTAGACACGAGAGATCATCGCTGGTTACTAACTTGCGAGTTTTATAAGCGGGTACAAAACGGGGCATGTTGGTAAGTCAACTTTAACTTGAGTGATAACTGGTGGTTTTAAACCAGCAGCCCTTGCCATTTTCGCCCATTCGTAGTTCAATTTTCGGTATTTCGCTTTAAATTCCTTCTCAGATGATGGGCGATGAAGTTTAGTTTTAGAGTTTTACGTATTTCCTCAGCCGTTGTTTAGACAAGAAGAGCCCAATGATGAAGTTGATGTTAGATTTTGGATGTTTACGAATGAAACTCTCAAAGTCCTTGGTCACTATCGCGCTGCTCAAACCTCATTGAAGTGCAAAAACGTGGTATGCGAGAGGTACGGGAGCTGATAAGGTTGAAAAGCATAAGACTATCCGTTAGTGATAAGGGTGGGGAGTTTGTCGTAGTTCTCCATCACTTGGATGTTGAGATAACGAAAAAGCATCTTGAAGATGCTTCACTTTATCGCCCATCATCTGAGAAGGAATTTAAAGCGAAATGCCGAAAATTGAACTACGAATGAGCCAAAATGGCAAGGGCTGCTGCTTTAAAACCAATAGTTATCTCTCAACTGAAAGTTGACTTTCCAACATGTCCCGTCTTGTACTTACTTATAAAAACTCATAAGTTAGTATCCAGCAGTGTTCTTCCGTCTACCATCATTGTTTAAGGTTAGACTTATCACTAGCTGCGTAGACGGGTCAACGGATAGGATAACATGGTTTTTAACCATAATATTTATAATATACGAAGTATTTCAAATGCGTCGTTTCCTTGTTCAACAATGGTGACATACACTTACTTCCATACAAAAACACACACAGCACAATCGTAACTGACGTATTGGCAGCGTTGACTTCTTCTGAGCCTGGAAGGATACACTGATATGCTCTTTAGTACGCCAAACGCTCCAATAACACGAACAGATGAAAATCCAAGTGGTAATCACGTTATCAACGGCTTCTCGACAAAAACCAGCGTTTTCACGTGACTTCCACTAGGGAAGAATAGCTGATTAGAGTCGCATATAGTCGATGACTGAATCAGCCCACATAAAAAATTCTTGGCATTTATCCAAAATTTTTGCCTCAGGAATTTTGCTCGCTGGTGGTTTGATATCTTGTGTGAGGATACTGATTTTTATATCAAAATCGTCTCCGCAATTCGTTTTTATCCTATGCGTCCCTAGTGTGACATTTTGCCTTGCTTTTGGTTTCCCATCTAGGTGTTCTTTTATGCGGGCTCATAAAGCTCTGCCCGTTTGGCCAATATATTCGTCTCCGCAAGTACTACAAGAAATCAGATATATCGTGCCTAAACTCATGCGGTCACCGTCCCTGCTAAGGGCAAATTCCGCAATTCTGTGTTCCACATAAACGGTCATACAGGCGGTTACGAATTAACTGACCACATAGAGCATCCAGTGGTATTTCAACTGTCACTAAAGATTCCTCTAAATTTGCCGTTCTCAAGCATCGTTTTATAGCTACACTTGCTTCATCGCTAATAAAGGGCAACTTAAACGGGATTTTCTTTCGGTTAATTGTTTGGTTTTGGGACCTCGTTCTCCTCGTGAACTTATCTCATGTGGTTACTGTTTCGTGGCCACTGGAGATGGGTATTTGCCGACTCACGTTGCGCTATTCCCCTTTTAGTTCCCTCTTCGTGCACACAGTGGTGTCCGCTCAAAACATGTTTCTCACAATCGCCCTCTTTGTGTGTGAAGGTTGGGAAGATAGGAAATGAACGAGGATGTTTTTGTTACTTGGTTCTCGGTACCACTTTGTCATGTTACAACCGCTGTCTGTTAAGTTAATTTGAACTTTGAAAAATGGGAGCCAATTTTCGTTCTTCTCCGACGTATTTCAATGTGCTACCTTATTTTACCGAATTTTAGATGCATAATTAACGGCATAAATACAATAGCGTGGCGCGTGTAGTGCAATGGTTAGAGGTGTCCTACAATACACATGGGTTCGATCCCTCCACCAGGCTCACCAATCCTTCTATCCCTCTGGTGTCGGCAGATTGGTACCAGATCTGTCTGTGAGAATAGCAGCACTGACTCGATACATCGGCAGGCCACCGCAAGTCACTGTATAGGCCGGATATACATTCATTCACCTCCATACGATGCTTAATAAAGTCGAATGCGTGGCGCATCCCTCAGGGATTGATCAAGGCCGAGAGCTCTAACCTTTTTTATTTATTTAATAGGTAGCATCAGTGTAATGTATAAAGTTCACTGTGATGTTGTTATTACTCAGTACCTTAGGGGAAATATTATTACTCAGGAAATTACTGTCAGTTTTAAGTAGTTTAGTAGTTAAGTATGACTAGCCGACATGAGTCATGTATGGTTTATTTCCTTTCCGATTGTTTATTTTACTGCGCAGTGCTTTCATGTTTTTTGCATTCATTTGATAACTTATGCAGCACAGATGTCTTAAGGCGTCACAGCAGAAAAAAAATTATATTGTACTCTTAGAAATTTATAAAACACTGTTCTTCGGATGAACTTCTTCGTTTGAGTTGAATTCTACGGCGGGCGCACCGCGAAGACCGCTGTTTTTGGTGCGAGGGTACAAAGACACGGGGGGATCACATAAATGCGTATCAGAATGGGAGGCGTCCTTCATGGGTACCGCGACGACGAATTGCCTTTTGTACCCACAAGGAAACACAAAGACGGTCTCTATTCAATGAGGTGTACACAACTCGTTCCTAGGTTAACCGTCTGGTTGACTTGTGTTGTATATGACTTACCAGGCAAGCGGCCGAAAAGTTAGCTACGTCGCGAATGGGTTAATCACAATAGGATCAGTTAGAGCATAATTTCTTTCCATTTAGCACAAGTTTGCTTATTTCAATACAATGAAGTTTTGGCCCTCCGCAACACATGAATTTTCTGAATGCATTATATCGGGTTTCTCTTCCCACTTATTGCAGAATACGTTCTCCCACCAACACCTAACGTATGCTCGTCGTTTATCGTGCAATACAAGCAATTTTTCGTCTGTGGACATCCGATTTTTTGATACAAAGGATCTTTTTTTAAATAACAAAAGTACTTTAAGAGTTGCGAACATGACAGATTTGTTGAACAGACTTTCCCCTATCATTCTATGGCTGTGAATCACCCTATGTTGAGCCTAGGCGCGTGTAGCGAAGTGGTCGGAAACGCCCCGCAATACACATGGGATAGATCCTCGCTCCCATGGCTTACCAAGCATTCTACCCCTCCAAGGTCGGGAAATTGGTACCAGACTTGTCTGCGAGGATAACAGCGCTGGCTCGATACATCGGTAGGCCACCACGAGTCATTTTAAAGCCCAGATGTGCATTCATTCGCCTACAGCGATGCCTAATGAAGTCGAATGCATGCCTCATCTCTCAGGGATTAATCAACGCCGATTTTCATATCCGAACATTTCATACACTGACCATAGTAGTTAGAACGAAGTAACAGTTAATTGTTAGTCAAAGTAACGATCAATGAACCTTTTCGAAAAAAAGAGTTTTTGTAAATCATTAAGTGTAGAGAGTTTTTCTATTCTTACCTTTACTATTTTGATCTGTTTTCGATTAGCTGTTGAATGTGTATGCATAATGTGATAGAAAAAGAAAGCTCTGAAACGCACTCAATTGAAGAGGGAAGCGTCTACAGCGTCCTTTGGTCCAAATGTGTATAAACACTATAGTGTCCATTATGAGTTAAAACCTCATGTAACGCGCAAAGGTTAGGTTACGCTTACTTCACTTTTATCCTGTTTGCGTTGCTTCTAATGGCTTGCGTAGCGCAGTGGATAAACTTGGCCCTCGATACAACACTTCACTTTGGTTCAATCCGACACCGTACACGCACCAAAACAGGCCAGATATGCGTTCGATCACCTCTACGATGCTTGACGAAGTCGAATGCTTGGCGTTTTTTTTAAGACTAATCACTGCCGAACGCTTTGTTGTTTATCCGCATATGACGTCCAGCTTTCAAGAGGTAAATCACAGCAAGAAGAACTGTCGAGTCACAATCATGATTGCGAAATCTTATGTCTTTTATTGTCTTCACTACCTCTCCATCTGCGTTGCACCTTATCGAGATGTGTTACGTTTATTGTTCTAAGAGCAATATAAGATTTCGTATCCTGGCACTGTACGACTTCTGCGTTAGTAGCACTTGTGAATTTCGGATGATAACGTCGTCTCGCATCGATAGTGATGTCGTAAAATGGCCAAATTCTGACTGCTATGTTGCTGGATAAAAAGGATAAATCTCTCGGAATTAATCAATCCCTGAGGGATGCGCCATGCATTCGACTTCATTAAACATCGTTTGGAGGTGATTGAATGCATATCTGGCCTTTACAATGACTCGCGGTGGCCTACTGATGTATCGAGCCAGTGCTGCTATCCTTCCAGACAAGTCTGGTATCAATCCGCTGACTCCGTAGGGATGGAAGGCTTGTAGGGCCATGGGCGCGGGGATCGATTCCACGCCTCCGACCATTGCTCCACACGCGTTCATTGTTGCTGGTTAGCTGACGGAAATAGCTGTTAGGCGCACATTCACAAAAGGGAAGATTTTTTTAAGTCTGCAAAATGAGAAATGTGTTTATCTCACTTGCTGTGTGGAAAATCCTAGTGAACTGCCGTTGTAACCTTGCATTCATGCTTGTTCTTTGTCCAGTCTCCTTTTAATCCTACTAAAAATGACCGTTACATATTTATATAGACTAAAGTAAGCACGAAGATACGGCGAAATTCGCCGATGTCCTATACGATTCCGACCTTATGCAACAACCCGATCTTCCTGCTGTTACACTGTCCAAATGGTGTAGCTCCATAGTGTAAGTGAAATAAGTTACTGTAGTGATAGAGATCGGCCTTAGAGTAACTGTGGCTTCGGATCTGGCTTTAGGCCATAACTAGCACAATGCTTCGTTGACGAGTTATCACGTCGGCCTTCAGTAGAACGATCAAGCTATGATAATGAAGACTTATTTAGTGGCCAATAACAATATCGGAACCGGATTAATTGCCCACAACATTCTGAATTCTGATGAAACGCTCCTCACAGTGGAGATGTTCCGCTATGAAATCGATGAAATGTATCGGGAATTACAACGTACTTACCCAGAAGTGGTCAGAAACAAACTTGCGTCTTGTGTACATAACAACGGTTCCTATCTTAATTAATAAAGTTGTGTTCGAGCCGAATTATAGCATTTTAAACTTTTCGGTAAAATTCCACCATTGCTTTTTTATCTAACTTCATTTTCTTCCGTTGCGCGTTGGATAAGTTCTTTATGAACGTTGTTAAGGCAGAGTTCGTTTATGACCAATTCTCCAGAAATGGCTTTGCGACATACATTGGGACGGTAGTCATGAGATTTCCTCTGAAAATGACTATTTCGCAACACTTTAATCGTGCAAGGGAAAAATTGAATGCCCTTAGTGAAATGTCATTTCGAATGACTTCCTTTCTTCTCCTGGAAGACAATGTCACACATTGACCTCGGCAGAAGAAAAACCGTCAGCTTTTTGAAACACTATTCTACTGCTGGATTCGGTTTCCAGGGCACACACCTCGCGCCGTACGGCCTTTCGAACTTTGGCGCTCTGCGCCTGTCGGCCCACAGCGCTACATCGCTGGGCGCCCGACTAGCTGTCGGCTGCTGCGCAAGGGCTGTGCTGGTCGCGCCCACCTGTCAGTATTTCGGCACCGCCGTCACCTGCGACTGGTCGTCGTGCTGCTCCACAGGAAACGAACACTAGCTCCGTTCGTACTCGTCTTCCTTACTACTTACTATTTATTCACATCTGCCTAATCACCGCTGATATTTTCTGGATTCTATGGGTTAAGGCAAAGCAGTGCTTTGACTGTATTAACACCGCCATTCCACGACATCCATCTCATTGTTCAAGCGTTACAAGTGATTGACAGATGTGCTGATCGATTTGCTATGGGTATACATGGGAATGTAAGTGTTGAACAGCTTTCATCTCTCAAGCGTATCACAAGATGGTGGTTGGGTTTGATAGAGAATGCGATTTAAATTGAAAGCATTAAGAATGGAGTGCCGTGGTCGACTTTCAGATGGTTCTTTATTGTTTGTCATAGTTTTTTGGTTAACACCGAGCTATACGTGTTTTTCTAGGGTTAATTTCCGTAGGTTGTTTTGCTAGATTCGGAGAATTTTACTTCATTCGTAGAGACCCAAATGTTTCTCGCTACAACGTACGTTTTCGTTTCTAAATTCTGCTGTAAATGTGTTTTGTATGAGTATTGATTCATTTACTTTTATGGTATCCTTATTGCACTTAAATATGTTTGTCGTGGGTATTATCGTCGTCATGACTACTGATAAGTAGATAAGTTAGAAAGAACGGCTTGTTATTAATGGAGAAAAAGTCGGCAACGATATTTTTTCTCACGTTCCGTGACAACCCATGTCTGTTCGTTTGAGAGATTCGTATATCTGTTCGTTTGATTTTATTCGCATTGAAATTCGATATTTCCTCCGTTTTGGTGTGCACTTCATATCAGAAGTAACGTGTTGCTCTAAAACTAATCGTCTCGTTTCTTGATGTAGAGAACGTCGTTCATGGGAATGGATGACAATCACCGTCATGAATTATTCATGTACTATAGACACCGTTCCGACACTGACTTCTCATTTGAATTCGCTTTTCGTCTGCTTGTAGTAGTCGGAGGCTATTCACCATCCTTCTGATTCCCTGAGAAAATGTAATTTTATAAGCTGAGTTGTTTCTCCAACGAACTGTTAGTACCTTTCTCCAATTATATTAGATCTGAATTCTTAAATACAATTCTGATCCCTGCTTACATTTTAAAGATGAAGACTTTGTTGTAAGCAATGGATAGAACGAAATTTCTTTTTCATGTGTGACTCCTTCATTTGGTTCCTTGGTGAATAGTTATGCACTTGATGGACCATTACAACCTGGCTGCTTGTGATGCTGCCTGCAATCTGGAATTTTCCTGAAACATGGTCGTTTAGCCATCTGCAAACAGCCGAGCCGTACACATGCATTTTGTTGACACAGCTTACGTCGTTGCATTCACCATTTTTGAGTACGCGAAACGCGTCATACAAACACATTGGCTGTTCTCATGCGTTAAATTTTATTGTGTACTTTACGAGTACATACGATGAAAGAAGAGTTTATGAAATGTGTTCGGGATGCCTCGTACAAATGTCCGGAACGGGGGGACATTTAGGAACTTTCTCAACCTTAGCGCTTCCTTAATGGTTCGTATCGAATAAATCCAAATTTGTTTACCTGTTTCAATTGTTCATAAAGTTCCATTAGAGATGATAGCTTACATTTATGTTTCAGTTTGAGAAAATACCGTCCATGTGTTTGTGTTGATTTTCTGAATTCAGAACATCTGCGAAAAGGCTGAAACGTCAGATTTCTTATCGAGTTTAATCTGGAATTTGAAATAGCCTTTTTAGTGGGGCATATTAAGTATATCTGGCTACAGCTACGTCTAGTGAGACAAACTTGACTATGCGTATACATATATCGCTATCTAAACGTTGGCAAAATTGAATACAAGTATACTTGCGTTCTAGCATGAATGCACTGTCTCGTTTTCCTTGTTATCGCATGAGTGTTAAGGCAACCTACAACGAAATTTCTGATAACTCTTTGAGATTTAGTTTCTCTTCCAGCAGGAAGTAGACTTTTGACTCAGGGACTAAAAATTTCAAAGAAGCATTTGATATGTTGAGAATTTGATATTAACAAACCTCTCCAAAAATGTAGGGCGATGATTTGATTCTATCCACTAAAATCTACTCATGGTATGACGCATTGATTCCCACACAGACAGAACTAATTCTTGACACACTGGTTTTGGGTAAACACGTTGGTTCATTAGTGTTTGTCATCTGCACCATGACATTCCTCTCATCTGTCAATTTCTATTAGTGAAATAATAAAACGTATTTGTAGGCATAGAGAACGTAAAAACGAAGTTCTATTAATCGTGAATAAGAAATCGCATCATCTGTGACAGGTTGTCGTGTTCGATCGTCTCGATTACGAAGACGGTCAGACAGTTCTTTGACGGATCAGATTACGTGAGGTGTATACATTCTATTAATTCCGTGAATCAAGCGTGAAACAACCATTCGCCACCATATACATTGATTTCTGGAATGCAATCCCGCCGCTCAACTTCAGGCCGATATATCTCGGCTCGTTGTGAAATTCGTCAAATTTAAATCGAAAACACTGGAATGTATGGTTTTTTCAACAAAATACGGGTTTTTTTATTTTGTAGAAATGAAAGGATTCTGTGGAGCATTAGACCCTTTTTTCGGTTTTTTTGTCCATATTCTTCTTTTACACACCTGGGAAACGAAGATATCATATAGCAGATCACAATGTTATCTTTGATTGTACCACTGATATTTGCTGCTGCCGTGCCGACGTTAAAATTTTTGAATTTTTTAAAATACTTTTTTAAAATCGTTGGTTGATCCTGAACCAGTTCGGTACGAACTTCGCGATCCGGGAGGTATCAGGGCTTAATTGGCCAACGCCACGATCTAATCAGAGATTTTCACGTACTGAATGGCATCACTGTCGCTGCGCTAATCGTGTCACTGTCTGTGAAATAGTTCATAATATTCTGTCCTTGAACCAGCGAGGCCATTCACATTCCTCCCATTATGTGAAGATTCAGTAGGAGACAGTTTCGAAATCTTAACATACTTGTTGATAGAAAGACCTTTCTATTATAATTTATAATACATCAGTTATATACATGTGTACATATTTATGAATTTACTTATTTTTTGTTCATATACATTTATATAACATGTTTGCATAGTATTCCTGTTTTTTGGGTTATTTGAGAAACCAAATTGACTGTTTCCCTGTCCACTGTTTGCTATTTTGAGATCAGTTGCATTTTATGGACAGTTCTAGGAGTGGTGTTTAATGCACTAGGTGCTGTGACGCGTCTATAACTTATACGAAACTGGATGTGGTGCTATAAATGAATTTAATATTGATGGACTTTGTATCTGGGAAACTGCCATGAGTCTTTACGATCATGCATTCTCTGTTTAACTGGCGAATGTTATTCGATTATGGGGGGTATTTCGATTTGTATAAAGACAAACAAGCGCCCTTTTGGTTTTATAAGAAGAGACGTATGAGTCGCTAACACTTATAGTCTAATGTGAATTGATTTCCACCCATCCAGTGAGGAAATCACTCCCACTTTCAACTTTGAACAAATATATCTCAGATATATCTACAGATTTATTCTAATAAAGAAGATTCTTTATTCTATCACGACGAAAGTTTTAATTTTAAAGAGCCCAGGAACACTATTTTTTTTCGCCTTGGTTCCAATTTACCAGACGAACGCAGTTGAACCGGTGGGATTTAATGTAGCAGGGCTCGATATTGTTCCGCAGCGAATCTATCCGATGGCCACCGTTGTTTCGACGTGTAGAAATTCTGGAAGTTTAGATTTCTGAGTGTTTAGGGTTTAGAAAAGAATTTACAGCGAAGCATATTTACGATATCTACGATTAAGGCGGTAGAGCATGGGTTTCTATAAATCTATGATTTTCTCATATCTTTAGATGTTTTAGTCTTTGTAGAAACTGTTATCATTTATCAAAAAACATCGTCGAGCACCATGTGTCAAATTTGTCTTTCATTTTCCTTGGAATTCATATTAAAACGACTTTGAAAGTAAGTTGAAACGTTTTTGGGAAGTCATATTTGCGTATGAATAGATAAAACAAACTCTCTGTGAGTTTATCCAATTCTTACCTTCTCAAGTACTTCACTTATCGAGGAACTTCCAGTAGTTGTTAAAAGCCAGTTAGAGTGTAGGTGTCAAAGAGATGTGTTGCGACAGTAAGTGTTCAGTATTTACACATGCGGACCACAATGATGGTATTTATTGGAGTAAGTGATGTTGGATATGTAGTAAATAGCGGGCCATGATGGGAGCCGGCCTTGTTATTCTGAACTGGAGATCGAGGTAGCGACTCTGTACAGGACGATGGCTCATTAGTTTCTGCAGCATCAACTTCTTTGAAGAATTCAGTTCACTTTCACGTCAATATGTATTGGTTTCAATGCAATCATGCACCCTTCGTACTTTGCATTAACATGTCTCCGCTGACAGGTTTTATAACATGTGATTAGAATTGTTGTACTTGTTTGATCCGGACCAACAACGTGCAGAAGTTCTTATTCCACCGGCATAAAATCGTAGTTTTCTGGGCTTCGCGATTTGTTTCTTCTTTCATCTTCCGCCGCCGATTGTCGTAACAGTTTAGCGCTTGAATAAGGCGGATTTCGTCTAGTGTGACACTATTTTTTTCCTGAAAGTCAATGTCGGCACTTTCTTTGCTTTTTTTCGAATAGAAAATTTTTTTGTTGATACAAATGGTAGTGATTTGTCGCATTAACATATTTTGATTTCAGAAAGGTACAGTTTATAGAACAAAGAGAAACTTTGAGTAAAAAAAAAGGCGGTGCTCTTGAAGCGACAAGAGAAGTTTCCTTCTATGAAGTGGTCAACGTCAAGTTCTCAAGCAATTTAATTATTGGAAAACTATTCTCACTTGAAGAAAAACCTACCTTTTCGCTAACCTAATGTGTTGAGCATGTGTAAGGGCTTTCTGTTCCCCTGATCCATACATTATTTAATAAGGAACAAAACGTATTAATTTCACGTAATTATTCTTAATTAGTGCTGTTTTGAACATCACTCTGTTTTCCTTGAAATTAGCTTGTCTGTTACGTACACTGCATTAGACGGTGAGATTACTTGATGATTCATTGTTTGAAAAGAGTTTGCAGAAAGTCTTTCTGTGATTTTGTTTGATAAGTCTGGCACAGGTTTGACAAAGCCAACGATTTTCGGACTGCTTTATTTTGTCCTTTAAATGGTTTTTTTCCTACTGTTAAGGTCCTCAATGAGGTGATGTTTCACTAAGTATTGATCGTTGACGTATTTCTGATTTACCTTCGGACAACTTCCCTAACATGTGGAGTAACAAAATAAACGATTTGTATTGCGTAATAAAGTACTCTGACCAACAAGAAGTTGTAGTCAGGGCAGGTTTTCGATTTTGTAAAGTTCCATTGTTCCTCTACATTATAGTTACACGTGTGTTTTCGTCTCCTACAAAGTATTCCATTCAAAACGCTGGAACTTACTGGTTCAAGTGGCTTTGATTTCGCTTACAGTGCAGTTGGAAGTTCTTCGACAGTACGTGGCAAGCTACGTGTACCATATTTCGAAGGCGTATTCAATCACTGGTATCGCTTAAAATTATCGATTCCGTAAGGAAAGAGAAAAACTTCGAACAAATTTCTTTCGAACGAAGTAACTAAGTATCTTAAAATCGCGCCAAAATTATGGTGTTATTAATGGGATTTATGACACAGGAAAAGTTTTTCGAATTTGACGACTAAATGAGTTCCCGTTTACTTGAGGTTTTCGCTAACCATTTCTCAAGATGTTTCCATATATTGAACAACTTAACACTTCCGTAACGACTTACATTATTTATGCCGCATACGTTACCGAAAATGATTTAGCCCTCTACAGCTTCAGACAAACGTCTGTCTTCACGCTGCTATTGAACACTTATTTAGGCATTGATCCTCTAGCAAATTTCACTAATTAACATTATGAAACCATTGAAACCTGACATTTTGCCACCATCACAGAAGTGCTATTACTCCGTAACAATGGATTTTTATTTCTATTCCTCCTACAGTCATTTCTTTCTTTTCGTAGGAAATTTCATTCAGTAAGATGCTATGATGCCCATAGAGGCGTCGTTCATGCCTATCGCCGTACTTGCGCTAAAAAGTTTCGAAAATTGAAAATTTTGACTACTTGAAAATATGTCCTGCGTATTTAAAAAGAAGCAGTGTTTGTGAAAGAAATGTGTATGTGCATGAATACACGCACACACACACACACACCATTTATATATTTAGGTATGTATGTATGTGTATATATATGTGTACATGCGTATATATACGTATGTGCACATTCATATATGTATATATATAGTGTGTATATATTTATAGACGCGTATCCACATATACATATGTAATTTCTGCTTTACTACCACTGTGCTGTCTGCACCCTAATTTGTTATGTTATTTGTTCTAATTTTGGAGTAGCGATGTATAGGTATATGTATGTATATGTATGTATATATGTATATATATGTATGTATATATATATGTATATATCCATACTTAGAAAAATGTTTTACTCCATCAGGCACTAGAACGCAAAAGCATCGTGGGTATTTTAAATTATTGTGCGTGAATCGTGACTTTGCAAAATCTTCTTGGCTATTTATCTTCTTTGCGTGCCTAGTGGAGTATTTTACTCGCGCAATACTGAAAGCATCTAAGAGCTTAGCTTTAGCCATCGCTCTGAAAACGTACTTTAACCATTCAGTTAAATCTTCAAATATGAGTTACTATTGGTTTTGAAGGGCAAGGAACAACGATATTAACGCGAAGTTCTAGGTAATTACGCACATTTTGTGAACCTTTTATGGTTTCACAGTGTCAGAATCAGAGTGTCAGTTAAATAAGTGTTATAATTGTCGCCATTCTTCATATGTTCATATAATGCTCTTCATTCATTTGTTAGTGTTACGACAATCCTACTGCGTCAATTGCGATGAATTTCGGGCGTAAGTGAATTTTTGGAGAAGCGGATCCATTTGTTTCAGTGAAGTTTGTGTTAATGAGAATCGTCTGCAGCTGTTCTCGAAATAACAAAGGATTGATCATGAAATATTAAAAGTCCTGAGAAGTAGTAATCAGAGGTAGTATGGGCTAGAATTACATGGATTATCTGGTTATTTCTGTTATTCCTCATAATCGATTACGACATATGCTCACATAATCCTAGAGAACTAGTAGTTAGTATGTAATATTTTTGTCCATAAATGAATTTCCATCTTTAGATCCATTACGCTAGTGTTTTGCTGGTTGTCCGATCTTTCCCGTGGCCACGAGAAAGTCGTGCCCGGCACCTTTTGCTGTAGTCACCGACCTTCTTTTGTGAAAGATTTGCCGCCTACAATAAATTTTTTGCTAGGACTGGTTTACACTATGTTTTCTGAGGGGCACGTTGAAGTCATCGCAGTATTAAATCTGGATGATTCACTTTGATATCCTCATATTTCCAGTACTCTTTGTCTATATTCTCAGAAAACAGTTTCTATCATTTTAGCTCCAATATTTTATATAGAAATATATATGCTACCTGAATGGGTGTTGTTTCATTGAGAAATATTTTTTGACGAGTTGAAACTATGTGAATTAAATATTCTTCCCAAATAGCCTGATTGGGAAGAGTTTCGTACTGTCATGACCGCTGATACTCTTCCTAATCAAAGAACTCGTGGATTTGGTAATGATCGTTATCACGGAGCTTTGAATGTCGTGGCGCTTTAATTCAAGTTTGTGCGCCTCAGCCTCCAACTGAGAAGCGAGGTCTGGTTTTCACGAGCTCGGCCGGAATCGATCGCTCGCGATTTAATCGTAGTTGTCAATAACGAGGCTTTGATTTCGTGATTACAAGGGACACTATGTGATATGAAGTTCTGTTAGACGCAGTCTTAGTGATACTTTCGACGACCAAAATGTTTAGCATTTAAAGCTTCTATCTAGAGATGAGCTACAGCTCTTTGCTTTCGTGCTCTTATGTGCGTCATCGACTTCTGCTTATCTTTTTTTGCTACCCAAGTTCCTGAGTTATGGGAAAAACCGTTTATTTGCCTTAGGTAGAGGAAACTTGCGGGGACTTTGTTTCTAAAGGAAGCAAACTATTCAGCGATACCATGTTATGAACAAAGGAATTGGTTCGATTTGTCCTATATAACCATGTTTAGAAAGGCTGCATAAATTATTTGACGTTGTTTGTTGTGTGTTTCGAGTTTAATGGTTGAACGGAAAGAATAGTGTGGTCCTGTGCCCTTAAGGGACCAGAAATTGACAGAACTTAGCGCCAAGAGAAGCAAGGGAATTGGGGAGTAAAGGAGTTAAACGAAACGATGACGAACGATTTCAGTGAATGCAACTGCGCTGCGGTTTCATGAGCAAGGCTGGAACGAAAAGACCAGCTTAACAAGTTGAAGTCAAGTGGAAAATCAGAAATGGTTCACGAAAAATTGTAGATCTATGCTTTATCACCAGTCTTTATCTTCCTTAATCAGTCCATAAACCATGCAAGTCGACATCTCGAAAGATTCCTTTGCCACCTGCAGTTGACAAGGAAAGGTCCTAGCGTATAGTCAGGAACTTGGGTAATTCATAGTTTTTCGCTACTATAGAACGGTATTATATCAAAAATAAGTTCTTCTTACTACTTTCTACTACTTAATACTTCTTACTAAACAGTTAAATATGTTGAATTGAAGTGTGGACTTAATATGAAGTAAAACTCTCCCTTCTGTTTCATTTTGTTGACGTGCAAAAGAATTCGTATAAAGTCACTTCGAAAGATCCTATGTTATTGTTTAAGCTGAACGTGTCATATTTTTTTACTGAGGTGTTTTACTGAAGTTCTATGGCTCAGTGGTTAAAACAACGGCCAATAGTTTTCATACTACTGAGAGTAGACATATTTTCATTAGAGTAGACATATTCTATTAAAGTTGGCTATCATGTGTTTACCGCAATAGCCAGTTAATTTAGTTCTTAATGGTATTCAAAAAATCATAATATTTATCAGAATGTTATCCTATATATAGCTGAAGCACTTTCTATTGGCGATTATTTGTTTCTTTTTGTCTTTTACATTTTGTTTAGGTGAAGCTAGAAGCTGTTTTTGGACGTACCGCTGTGAGTCCGAATTCTCTCGCTGTCCATGAGCAAACTGGTCGTATAGCATATGTTGCCGGGTGTGTTTTGAGTTCTCGTTTTGTTTTAGTTCTATTCCTTTTTTTATTCGTTGTCCCACTTTTTTTCGATAGACGCCTTCATCCTTCTCTGTAAGTAGATATTCACTATGGAGTAATAAACCAGGCATAGAAATAAGTGTTTTAACTTTCATCACGTAGTAGATAAGATCCAGAAAGCGTTCGCTTTAGTTGTAACCGTTTAATGCCTAGCGGACTCAAGTGTGTTTTGGGTCTCCCATTGCGTACTTTTCTTACTTTCCTGTTTTTGCGCATCGTTTCAGCTCAGTTTTTCTGCTGATATGGCTAGAACCGTGCACATTACCGCTCATGAAGGCAGTTTTGTGTTTGCACTATGATAGTGCCAAGATTGACAACTCACTTCTCACTGTAGTCCCTCTGCAAATAATGAGCTGCTTTATCTTATGTTTACTCGCTTCAGTCGAATACTTAGCGGTAGCAAACAATGAGAATATTAGGGTATCGATGGACACCAGACTGTCCAAAAAGAGTAGGGTGAACAAGAAATAAAACTGAAATAAATGTAAAAACCATGGCAGTTTGTGTACTGAAGTTTCAGAAGTTTTTTTTCTTCTCCTTGTAGTTGTGTTTAGACCGATAATTATTTATCTTTGAAAAATTTTTTTCATGATACGCAACCGTGCATTCCTTCTAAGTACGACTGTTCGTTATCACATTCCAGACACTTATCACCTTCTGGTTACTAATTGTATACTGTCAGCTGTGGAACTAAAAAAGGGTGAATGTGTTATATGGAAGGTATATATAGCTCTGTTCAAAGTTTTCCCCTAGCTTCTGGTTGTTCAAAGTTTCAAATTTCTGTCACAGCTTGGTAAATTTGGGCTACACTTCAGCCAATGACGCAGCAATTTTGTTCTCAATTATTTTGCTGAGAATACTAATATACAGTACCAGCTGTTTTTCCAGTTGTTTTGGTAATCGTAATTTAATGTAGTGAATTGGGCAAACCTTTTAGGGTAATGTTTTTGCAGCAATACGGATTGTAGTTTGGGTGCTTTACGACAGTTCAGATCGAGTCCTTGATACAGTCCTGCATATGCAGCATCCCCACTTTTTTGAGTTAGGTGTCTACTGATTATGTAATATAACACATTATTAGAGCCTCTGTGGTGCTAACATGCCTAGACGGTACACAGGCATTCGGAGAAGGCCACCTAGTTGGAGCTGCTCGTCATCCGTTCACGTGCCTTGCGTTCAGCTCATGTGGACGATACATGGCTACAGGAGAGGTCGTTTATTTTTTATTTAGAAACAGTCGTGACATTCTAATTTAATAGCCAAAGGTTTTGGGAGTATTCAATATAATATGTTCATATTTATGAAAGCCAACCTAGCTATTCGTATCTCATTCTGAAAATTATATGATCTCTACCTTTAGTCTGGTCATCAACCTCATGTTCGGCTTTGGGAGATCTACGATGACGTGGGAAATTTTACGGGACAATCGATCCGGAGCTTTCCGTTCCATTCTAATTCAGTTGTTGCCGTAGTAAGTATTAGGTCGATGTAAACAGACTGGCGATTTTTTTTTCGTCAGGAAATCTACAACACATTTTGTATTTCTTGCTCATATCGTAACTGTTTGTCATTTGAAGGCTTTTTTTTGCTCAGCAATTACTGTATTTTACCTTTTCTGAGACCAGATTTCAGACCGGTTTAAATGGTGTTGTTGAAGCGTGAAAGTAGCGTCGTTTTGCTTCACGAGTTTAAATCTGGACAGAAAACAGCGATAGAAATCAAGGCACCATCGCACATTGGGCAGCGAGGGGCTTCCCAGCACTAACTCACGGATAATTCATAGGGTTTCACGCCGAAACGATGTTAAAAACGGAGAAGATTCGTCGAGGTCGCCATTATAAAGTTTACTATTGTCCTCATTTTCGCAACGAAACGATCATTTTTCACATCAAAACGTGAATTCGAAAATGGATCCTGTGTGGCGACAGAAGGTATTCACTTCAGTCAGCGAACCGAATCGAAGCTATTAAACATTTTGCAAAGGCTGATTTGCATCGAAAAATGGTTATGCTTCGTTTTTCGTTTTCTGCCAGAGGTCGTTTAATATAGTTTTAAATCTAAGAGATAAGAAAAAAACGGCATTGTGAATTCGCCCGAATCGAAAGCTGCAGCATGTCTATCCATGCTTTCCATGTATCATCAACAATGTACTTTTAACCCCACAGGATAACGCTCGGCTACCACAACTAACGCCGTAGATGTTCAGTAGATTGGAGAACAAAGCTCTTCTTCATCCACTTTATCCTTTGTACCCTCTCACTTTTAAGTATTTCAACAACTATTAACTAAGAAGATCATCAGCAACCTAAACACTGTTTTTAGCGAAAAGGAGCTTAAGCAATTTACAAAATAGAGTAATAGTTGCCAGCAAAAACCTCGAAATTCTTTAACTCAGCTAAAGCGTAACTTTATTAAAAAAAAAATAACCATTGCAATTTACGCAATTTCGCGAACGTAGTACAAATCTGTTTCTTTCGTTAACTCACGATTTCTGTATTCTGAAAGCGACCATTTCTTCAAAGGTATTTTCATCGATTTTGTGACATTTCTTCTATGCTTTGATCGTTCCGCCATCATTAAAGGTCTTGGATCGCATGAGTTCTTTTGCGAAACGAGAGAATCGTCACAGCAATACATTGTTGCAAATTAAGCTTTGGAAAATGCTTAAGAGCTTCATATCTGTTCAGTCACTGAAATGAACCTTTTCGGATTTTGTACACTTTTTTGTCGCAGAACAGACTTTATGACGACTATTTCAATACAATTCGTTCAGTTCATGTCCCACTAATTTCCACTCATGAATTTTGAATATTGAGTTCTATATACAACCCATTAAGTTCTTTTTGGAATGGCAGCGTTGATTATCAGCGTAGGCTAGCAGTGGTCAGTTTCTGGTAGACATCTACGGTCTTCCCCGTGATGAGGACTAATATATCCCGTACGAAACACTAACGTATTCGCGACAAATCTGGTTCTTTGACGCGATTATTTCTCTATTAATAGAAAAGACTTATATTAGAGACTTTTCGCTCTCTTTTTAAAGGCATATATAATTTTTATGAAGTTCTCTTACAATCGTAAATTTGTTTAGAATTGAAGTTCTCAGACATTTAAAGACAGAATATAAAATTTTAAAATTTTCAAAGGAAGAACCAAAAGCACAAAAACCAATGGTTCACTAAGGGACACCATCGTACCCAGCAGGACAAAATACCACCTATTGAATTGCTTTTGTAATTCAACCCCTCACGCAAAAGAGATAAGAATGGTCCATGCACTTCGAAAACCAGAATTCTTCCAAAGGAAAACGAGAGAAGGTTTTTATCCTAAGGGAAAGTCTGCGCATTCTAATGGTTCTTATTTCGATTAACAAAATTCAGTGTGAGCTACGCATTGTTGATTTAAAGTTGGAAGCGGCAGCACACGGCTGCATGCAAAATCCCATCACCACGTATTTGTTTTGTTTTACTTATTTATTATGTTTTGTGTTTACATATCTTTAGATTCATAGACAGAAACCGCAGTTACTCTTGTAACAAGTTGTTGTTTCAAATTCCGTTTGGAGAAAAAAAAAAGCCATATTCATTCTCTGCAGTGCAGTTACGTCTCTAAGTCTTTTTTGCATCGCATTCCTGCTTATTTTTTATGTTCTATAGGTTTATTAATACTATACATTTTTCTCTATGATTGTTACGTTCTTCGGGAATCAATGTCGCGATGAAATCGTTGAGGGCAGCTTTGGCCTCGGCTCGGTTTCTAAATCGTTTCTCATACAGAAAGTTGTTGAGATCCTTGAAAGAATGAAAATTGGTATGCGAGTGAGCTCACGAGTATGCTCGATGGGACACAGTTTCTTAGTCCTGATTGTTTAACCATTACAGTGTCGATAGTGCGATGTGTGGCCGCGCGCTGTCATCTGGAAGGATTGGTCCCTTTCTGCTGCCCAATGACAGGCATAGCTGTTGAGCCACCGCACCGATCTCCCGCTTACAGGGATACCATTCTATTTAATCGTAAAGCAAGACGGTACGTCTATAGGTGGAGAATAGGGGGTTAGTTGCGGTTGAAAAGTGTACTTTGCTTCCCTGAGCCGCAGGTGGTTCCAGGAGATGAACTACTTGTTTCCTCTACTGCGCCCATTTGACACATTTCTTTTGCATTTACGAAGAGATATTAATGCATCCGTGCGTGAGTGTGTTCTCGTTTATGCGAGTTCTATTCTACGAGTCAGTTCGGCCAAGCGTCAGAAATCAATAGATTGAGAACTACATCGGATGGGGTTTAGAGTCCCCTTCAACAAATAGCCCCTAATTCTTCTCTGAGAGAGAGTGACAGGCTACCCGTGACTATATCCACCTCCTATGTTCGGACCTCAACAAGTTATACGTTGGTATCAAAAGGCGAAACAGTAAAATAAACTGGCTTCATTCTCCTGACACCGAAAGGTCCCCCGATACGGCAGCGTTCGGTAGGACGAGTAAGGAGAGGTTGCTAATATCTAAGAGCTATTCTAGGCCGCCTATTTCGGCAAGGACTAAGACGACGATTTGCACTTGCAATGCGAGCACACTTGCATCTAAGGTCTCGGTAGAAGACTTGATCATGCAGTAAAGAAGGATAAGGTACGATGTCACCAAACTGGATGAGAAGAAAAGACGCCATTCATTTAACGCCGCTTATGATACCGAGGAAGAACTCTTCCTCGAAACATGCGACATCAGAAGAGTCGGCTGCATCGACGTTCCCATGAGCACGAGTTTAGTACTGAACATCCATTCATTCGAATAGCAATCAACTCAAATCAGACATTTACAGTTGAAGAAATGTGGATCAATACCTGCTTTGAGAATTTTCGTCGTTTACGCACTGACATTAAGCTATAGTATCGATGAAGACGATGTCGAAATGTTCTATATGAACTTGGAAAAGTTTTACAGAGATAACCATACATTCTTTAAGGTCATAATTGCAGATTTTAAGGCTAAAATCGGAACCAGGAGAAGGTCACATTGGTACCCACGGATTATAATGGAACTAGCAGAGTGAGCGACTGTTTGAGTTTATCATGGCGACCATGAACATTCATGGTAATTCATGGTAAAAAACAATTCCTAGAATCCCTGCTCTCATCGCTGGATGTGAGAATCCCCCAATGCAGAGTACCGTAACGTAGTAGACCAACCACATCATAGTAAACCGAAGGTTTTGCCTAACTGAAGTCGCCGGTGTGCCAAAATACCCCACGGAATCAGACCACCATCTACTTTGTGCAAGATCATACTCTCGCAGAAAGGAGAGAAAGCCGCAAAATGGAAGAAAAAAATTCCAAAACGACCATAAATCTGTATTCATTCAGATCACGTTCGGTTTTCGAAAGACGCTTTTATCTGCAAGGTCGATGAAGAATACGACTAACTTATACAATCTCTTCTCGTTGGCTCTGAGAAAGCTGAAAGTTCGATGGTCGCCAAGAAACGATGTCTCAAAGCGGCGATTTCTTTGTCATTCAATTTGTGCGGCATTCGTCAAAATTCTTGGATTTTTCGTGTTTTCTGGATGCTCGAAGATAGTTGGTGTACTTAAATCGAGTTCTTCTGCAATTTCTCGAACAGTTGCGCGTGTATTCGCTTCCACCAATTCCTTAAATCCATCGTGGTCAGTAGTAGAAGGGCGTTCACCACCTCCCTCATCCTGCGAAGTCGAATTTGGCACAACGAAATTTTCTAAACGAATGTTTTGTTTTCGTTAACTCCGCTTTGTCCCTATACCTTAGTAATGTTTCGAGCCATTTGTGCTGCGTACGATTAAGTTTGTATTCTTGGAAGTAAATTTATCGCTATTGCTTTTCTAATCGTCAAAAACACAGGTTGTACTGAAATTCGATCATGCGGAACGAAAGTTCATAAGATGTACTTTTCAGTGACGTATGAATAAAACAGCGTAGTAAAAGAAACTATTTTAAAACATATACAAGAAGAACGAAATTACGAATCCGATACTAATTTTCAGGCAACTTAGTATTATCGTGCTTTCAGGGCAGTCGTTATCGGCCTAAGAATTCTGTTCTCAGAGATAAGAAATCGTCAATATGCACATAAAACGGATAACTAATCTACGATTTTTAAAAGTGACTAGAAATGTTAAGACGATAAAGATACTTTTTCAGCGTTTCGTTTCTGGGACTAACCTACTAATATCCGTTGGATGTCAACATGATGGAACGATATGTGTGTGGGATTGGCGAAGTGGCACCAAAGTCAGCACAGGAAAGGTCACTGCCGTTGTGAGTTGCCTGCGCATTGGCTCTCGCTGTCCATTCTGTTGAATAAATTGGAGAGGTCAATGGAAATAAACGTTAAATATGAAGAAGAGTTATAAACCGTCAAACTCCAACCAACAAAAACTTATTCATGTGTTTATCGTTGTAAATTTATTATAAAACCGCATTTCCTTTAACCTCGGTATAACTCATCAACATGTGTTTAAATTGTTGAGCTTACACAAGGTTGTTACACATCGGCTGTGATGAAGACAAAGTGGTGGAAACGTAAGCCGAATAACAACCAACCAACCACGTGTAAGCTGAACAACGTAAACACGTAGATTTCTTAATTATGTCAACGGTCAAGATCTCTAACATGTAATGTTTACATTTTCCCAATTTCCGTTTTCTACTGTTTTACTAGTTTGTTTAGCTAAATGCATCTCTTTCACTAGTTTAAAGCTGTTTTTGAAAATATTTCGCCATAACATATTTTTCATACTATTTTCTCACAATATTCGTGATCAAACCCAAAACTGCTGAAACGGTGGTTGAATGCGTCGTTTTTTTGCTCAGCAATTGTGAGATTGTTATACTGCGTTTGTTTACTTCCATACAAAAAAGACATACAACACAATGGTAGCTGACGTTCCGGCAGAATCGCCTTCTTCAGAACCTGAAATGGTATCCTGATATGCAAGTTACTACGTCAAATGCTTCAATAACACACAGAATGACGGAAAACTGTATGTCAATCACATGATCAACAGCTTTTTGAAATCTCACCGTTTCACGTGTCTTCCATCTAGTGATTCATACCTGTTATTCATTATAGGATTTTTGGCATTTATCCAACGAGCCTCAAGAAGCTTACACGTTGGTGTCTTAGGTTCCCGTGCGAGCATAGTGGCCTTTATACCAAAATCGCCTCCGCAATTGTTTTATATCCTATGCATCCCTAGCTGAGTATTTTGTCTTGCTTTTCGTTTGCCGTCTAGGTGCTCCTTTACAATGATACATAATGGTTTGCCCGTTTAGCTAATATATTCATATCCGCAAATACTACGAGAGATTAGGCATATTGCACTTGAACTCATGCAGTCACCATCCCTGCTATAAGAGAAAATCACGCAATATTTCACATAGACGGTATTGGGCAGTTACGAACTACTTGACGACGACATGTTTCCGGTATTATTTCCACTGAGACGTACACGTCACTGTGACTGACTGACTACGGTCAACCATAAATTTGTCCGCAATTATAATTATATTGTGAGATTGTGAGAAACACGTATCGAACAGCCACCGCTGTGTGCCCGAAGAGGGAACTAAAGAAGGAGCCGCGTTACTTGGCTGGGAAGATAGCCATCTCCAATACCTACGAAATGGTAACCCCACGAAGCAAGTTTAGAAGGAGAGCGACTCTCCAAAACGAAAGCATGACCAAAACGAAACTTCGTTTATGTCACCTCTCATTTGCGATAAAGTAAGTGTAGCTATAAAATGGTGCTCAATAAGGACAGGTCGAGAGGTAGCGATAGTTGAAACACCACCCGATGCTTTTCGTTGTCAGTTAGTTCTTAACCGCCTGTATGATCGTCTGTGGAAAGACAGAATTGCGTCGTTTTCCCTAATGGCAGGGATGGTGACTGCATGAGTTCAAGTACGATATACCTGATTTCTTGTAGTACTTGCGGAGACGAATATAATGGCGAAACGGGCAGGCCTTTGTGTAGCCGCATAAAGAACACCTAGATGGCAAACGAAGAGCAAGACTAAGTAGTCCTCCACTGGCCACGCATAGGATACAAAAGCATAGCGGAGACGATTTTGATATAAAAGTCACAGTCCTGGTATAGGATGCCGAAACACCGGCGAGCAAAATTTCTAAGGCTTTTTGGATAAATGCCAAGAACCCTACAATGAATAGCAGCGAGGAATGCCTGGAGATCACACGTGATCAGGCCTCGTACCTTCCCATCGACTTTTGATATGGGATGGTGCACTCAACCATATGCGGCTCTAATCAGCTGTTCTTCTTCAGTGGAAGGCACGTAAAAAACGGCTGGTTTTTCGAGAACCCGTTGATTATATGATTGCCACTTGGATTTTCATCCTTTTGTTTGCGTTATTGAAACGTTTTACATTGTAAATTGCATATCAGTATATCCTTCCAGGCTCTGAAGTAGGCGATACTGCCGAAACGTCAGCCAGTGTTGTATTGTATTGCGTTTTTCTATGGAAGTAAATGTATGCTGTATAGCAACGTCGCTATTGCTAAACAGGAAAACGATGTATTTAAAATCCAATGCGAAGTGTAATAGAAAGCCGATCCTAGGAACTGTTACAACGGTTGAAGTTTCTGTTTCTTCATTCCTTTTGTGGATTGATTGGTCGCTTTAAAGACTCGTGATAGCTTTCTTTAAAAAAAAGTGAGATCGTTATCAATGCATAATTTACGAGTAAGGGATAGAGGATAAGGCACTTGGCGTTGATCAATCACTGAGGGATGCGCCATGCATTCGACTTCACTAAGCATCGTTGGAGGTGATTGAATACATATCTGGCCTTTACAATGACTCGCGGTTGCCTACCGATGTATAGAGCCAGTGCTGCTATCCTCCCATACAAATCTGGCACGAATTTGCCGACCACGGAGAGACGAAGGTATTTGTGAGCTTGGGCGCGGAGATCGATCCCTTGTGTATTACAGGGCGCCTCTAACCACTGCGTCACACGCGCTTGCTTTACCAGTATCACATATTATATGTAGAACTGCTTTCAAGTAGTTTTTTTTCTTGTTGTTCTTAAACGTTAGTCTTTTGAAAACGTTTACTTGTTCTATATAACTTTAAAATTTTTTTTAATATTTCGTTGTTTCTTGTAACAATTTTGTATCAGTCTCAGAGGTATTTATACAATTTGTCAATTCTTTCTTTTTCTCTTAGGTTAACGCTATTGCCATCTCTCCGGATAATACGATATGTGTTACAGTCGGCTCAAAACACGTAAAATATTGGCATCTTCCAGCTGCAGACTCTCAAGGAGCTGGTATGCAGGTGGAGAAATTCTTCTTCTAGTCACTTTTCGCTGTTTTTAATTGTTGAGACCGTGGGGAATGAAAGTTAGTGGGATTAAAGAAGTGTTATAAAAAAAAAGTACAAGCAGCAGTGTGGGAACCTGCTCTAACGTACAATGGTGAGAATGTGACTGAGTGCATAAGTAGGTACAATTTAAAATGTTCCTTTTGAAAAATCTAAATAATGTTTCCAGTCGCGCTCTGCAATTCTTGCTGATCGTCGTAGTTCCGTATTTGTTGATGTCGTTTTCCTGGATAATAATAAAGTCCTGGCCGTCACGGAAGATGGTGCATTGGTGGAATTTCTAAACAAGAAGGTAATTTTTTTCAATCCAGAGATTCATATCGGTTCATTGACTAGATCTCTATAAAAGAGGATCGAGGAAGAAATAGAAAGACGATCCTGTGAACTGTTAAAAGAGAATATTTTTTCTTAAATTTCGGGTTTAACATTCAAGTGTAATAGGGTTTGTTTAAGATAATGTTTCCTGGACTTTAAACCTTCTAGATTTTTGGCATGTGCGTAATTTCAGTATGTGAAAACGTATCGTTACGATGACCATAGTATTCCCCTTTGCGTGTCAGTCACAAAAGAAGACGTTGTGGTCAGACTTTTAATCTTTTTTTTTTGCTGGTTGATTTACTATAACTTCATGATGCCCAGTAAATTCCAGCTTGGTTTTACAAATGGCGTAATTCGTCTTTACGATAAAGATGACCTAACATTGCGTGGTCGACTGCCACATCCCGCGTTCATTGGAATGGATCCGGCATCTGCCAGTAGCGTGGAGGCGCTCGAAATTCAACCGCAGCAAGCACGGTGCGTGGAACGTAGTAAACCTCACTGTAGTGGTTACCTCTAATTTCATAACGCTTTACCTACGCCAATTAGAAAAAAGGATGAATGATAAAGCTCTCGGCGTTGATCAATCCCTGAGGGATGCGCCATGCATTCGACTTCACTAAGCATAGTTTACAAGTGATTGAATGCATATTTGGCCTTTACAAAATGATTCGCGGTGGTCTACCGATGTATCGATTCAGTGCAGTTATCCTCCCAGACCGGTCTGGTACCAATTTATCAACCCCGGAGCGATGGAAGACTTAATGAGCTTCCGGCGAGGGATCAGACCCATGTGTATTGCATGGCACCTCTAACACTGAACTATACGCGCCTCTTTTGCTAATTAAATAACAAATCTGAATTGAGGTAAAGGTTTGTAATTTATAATGGCTCAATATTATAGGGTGGTCGTAGGGTCGCATGTAGTTTACATGAACTTCAAGATAGACTCCACAAAAAAAGCTAGGGGTGAAGCGCAAAATAGGCACGAACAATAAAAAGTAGGGGCAATAACAATATATAGATGTCTGGGAGCGTGTAGTGCAGTATTAAGTGGTGCTTAGCAATACACACATGGTCGTTGGTTTAATCCCGCACCCCGGGCTCACCAAGCCTTCCATCTGTTTGATGTCGGCAAATTGGTACTAGACTTATCTACACTTACCTCTGACGATGCTTAATGAATTGGAACACGTGGCCCATCCATCACGGATTAATCAAAGCCTAACGCTGTATTCCTTTGTAATAAATTAGGACAGAGACATAATACACATAGTACGCTGTCGTGAAAAGTTGTAACAGGTAGTAAATAAAATGTTAACATTGTGATTTCGACTACATCCTCAGCTTAACTTGGTTCGTTGCCGATTTGGGTTCCCCAGATCAATCTCGTTGACGGGTGATTGCTGATGGCACTAATCGATAGAACTAGCTGGGAGACAGGCGAAACGAAAGACTCGTATGGTGTGGTGGTGAACGCTTTAGTCCCCGGAAAGGGTAATAGCGTGTTCGTTCCTCACCGCAGACGCCTGCGGTCCTCCATTTTGCAAATGTCTCAGCATCATTGTGGTTACTATTTCACACCATACCCTGCCATGAAAAAGGATAGGTGGTAAATAAACTTCATAAACTAGTGACTACATTTTTCCTGGGTAACTATAGAAGTGGTACCTTTAAATAATCTAAAACGTTTTCATTGTTAAGCTATCCTGATGTCCGCGCGTTGTGTTGCACGTCCTCTATGAGGGAGTCATTCATAGCAGCATACTCGGATCGATCAATATTCGTCTTCGAACGTGGTAAAGGATCCGATCCGTGGCGAAAACTGTCTAGTTCCATGGCACATGTCGGGCCGGTTACGGTAGTCAAGGTATGGTCTTTGGCTCAGTTATACTTTCTCCTATTCGTGAAAGCGAATAGTGAGATTTTATGCTTAATAAGATTGAGAAATTGGCTAAATTCAACTTCTAGAATTCTAGAAAAGAATTTTTGTTAAACAGTTCGACTTGCACAAATTTGCAGATCTTGTTATCCAGTAACAGTTTTGGAAGCAGTTTATCACTTCACGTTGCAGTGTTAAGGGTGCTTGAAAACAGTGCTCAACGACTTATTCTGTCTTCTTCTACTTTTCTATGATTATTATGAACGAGCGCGAATGGCGCAGTGGTCGGAGGCACCCCGCAATAGACAACGAATCGATACCCGGGCCCCAGGCTCACCAAACCTTCTATTCCTGCGCGATCGGCGAAGTGGTACCAGACCTGTCTAGGAGAATATTAGCACTGGCTCCATACATCACTAGGCCACCGCGATTCATTGTAAAAGCCAGGTATGCACTCACCTACCCCGAACGATGCTTAATGAAGTCTAATGCGTGGCGCATCCATCAGAGATGGTTCAACGCCTACAGCTTCATCCTTTCTCCTTTATAATGTTATGGTTATGTTTGCCAGTTAGATTTGTTCACTGTAGGTGGTATAGGTGGTACCTGGATTTATAACAATGCGCTGATGTTATACATTCGAGTAGTAGACAACGTTACCTGAATTAGTTGAAAATTTTGTAGCTTCTTTGAGTATTACAGCTACTGGTTTTAGAGGGCTGTGTCTTTCCTCCTACTATCGTGGTTTTTACAGAAAGCATTGACTCGATCGTTACATTGATTTCTGTCGTCGTTCCCGTATATAGCGTTAGGTATTGTATCTGGAATAATTGTAGTAATTTTTGTAATTTTTTAGCGCTATCCATCCCACTTTATCTATCTTCCGAGCGGATCATTTATTACGGCTGGTGCAGATGGTACTGTACGAATATGGAATATGAGCAGGAAATGTGATCGGGTACATTGTAGTCTTCACCAGATTAAGACTTCTCTTTAGAACACTATTCACCTTAAAATCCGGTTTACTATTATAGCATGAGTTACGATCCCAATGTAATTGTAACCCAAGTTTCACCTGTTTCGTAGTGTCACATACACACACGCATACAGACATACACACATACACACACACATACATACATACGCACACACAAACACACGCACGCATGTATATATATTTATTCAATAAATCAACCTCCGTCGACCTGCATTTACCATTTTGAGTAACCTGAGTATTATACACGAGTGAAATTTTCTGTGCTGTGGTCTTTGATAGTAACATTCTCATGGAGAGATAAGTGATTTAGCTAACAAGTGGATAGAATAATACTCTAGCACATAATTCTAAATGGTTCTAGAACATATGACGTCATCGTTTTAGGTTTGTTCGATACCAAGTTCAAATCTGTTGTCATCTACGCTCAAGAAGATAATTTATGTAGAAGAGAACTTTTCGGCGCTAGTTGAACCACGGGGAGGTATGGTCTTTAGAGAGTTAAATTAATGTTTTCGATTTGTATAATTTGAAGTTTTTCAAAGCCGAACATAGAAGAGAAAATGGATGTCCTCTTTACCATTCGCAGATTTCGATTTGGTTTCTTTTCACTTCTGGTTTGAAAGAAACATAGAAAAAAAAGATCTTGTACTCGAAGGTTGACATGCTTCTCACATGTTTTTTGCTTGTGAACGAGTTTTTTGGTCTATGAAACTCAATTGACTTTTCTCAAAATCTGTTTATTTTACCTTCTTTTGAGCCCAGTTTGGAAGCCTTGGTACAACGAGTGGATAAGTACAAAAGTCGGCCCTCTTACATCAGCCCTTTTAGCCTTAATTACTTTTTGAAAACAATCCTAATGTTATTTGCTCAGATCTTGGCCTCCGGCCAAGCGAACGCGTCGACCATACCACAGGAATTCGATGCTTAACTATATCACCAGATGGGAAACACCTTGTAGCTGGGACAAAAAGTGGAAAACTTCAGTTAGTTCTATACCTCGTTTTCAACAACAATTGTTTTTTCATTCTTGTTGCTATACAAAAGCGAACAGCTGCTCGGTATCTTCTAGATCATTACCTTAGGCGTAAATTATCATTATCTGCTTTATTTCGTTACGAAGCCGTATATATACATATCTATACGTATATATGATGTATATATATATATATATATATATATATATATATGAGAATGAAGGTGCGTGTAGGGCAGTGGTCGGAGGCGCCCTGCAACATATACATGGGGTCGATCCCCGCGCCCGTGGCCCACCAAACCTTCCATCTTTCCGGGGGTTGGCAAATTGCTACCATACTTGTCTGAGAGAATAGCTATACTGGCTCGGTACATCGGTAGGCCACCGCGAGTAATTCTAAAGGCTAGATATGCATTCAGTCACCTCTAAACGATGCTTAGTGAAGTCGAGTGCATGACGCATTCCCGAGGGATAGATAGGTGCCGAGAGCTTAATCCTTTTTATCTACCCTTTAAATACCACATAATAGCTGGTTTTTTTGTGTTTTAGCATAATCGATCTTTGCAATCCCGAGATGAACCAGCTGGAAGTAGTTAGTGCACACGAAAACGACGTCCAGTGTGTGGAATATTCTAATAATTCTCGAGGCATGCTTTATTTACTATCCATCTTTTTTGATTGTTTGTTTCTATTTAAGGATGTTCGAAAAACAAAGGAAAATTACACAAGTTTCTTCCTTGGATGTTTTCATTTTTTTAAGGTATGCCTTATCTGTTTGCTTCTGGTGGACGCGATCGCCTGGTGCATCTTTTCCGTCCCGGCAAGACGAGCTACGAGCACTGCAATGTTATAGATGATCACCAAAGCGCGTTGAATGCAGTTCGCTTTGTACAGGTGCAAACACAAATCAAGTTGGTTCTGGTTTAGAAAAAGTATCAGCCAGTCTGTATGGTGCGGTATTATCAATTTTTGACTCAAATGATGCGTAAACATGAGGGAAATCTTTCTCTTCTTGGATCAAATACCTTGTTCTATTCGTATTACCTATGCTTGGATACTTGGATGGCCCGTCCTCATTGGTTGTGTGGGCTCAGCATAATTTCCAGTTTTTTGGGAGTTTTGCTGGTTTAGCTAATGTGGTTCTCCGGAGTCCAGAGGCCAACCTAGCCAAAGTTTGCTCCAGGTCGTCGCCACCACAGGCAGTTGCTGTCCTTGTGAATCAGAGGGAGGTTTGCCATCATGCGACTAGTTTGATATCAGGCCGGTGGTAGATTTACTCTTAGCTGGACTTCCTCATGGGAACGTCGGACTCTTGGCTGTACATCGCAACCCGACACCCAGGAACACTTCCGAGCCACGATGAGGCGCCAAACCGTTGGAGTGGTTCTATTCATCTACATAATCGAAATTCGCCTACAACATTTAATGGTACATGAATGCGTCGTTTTCTTGTTCAGCAATCGCGAGGTTGTTATACAGCATACATTTACTTCCATGGGAAAATACAATTCTACAATACAATACAGCAGTAGCTGACTTCTCAGCAGTATCGCCTTCTTCAGAGCCGCTTTTTTCATTGGAAGTTACGAAAAATAGAAAGTCGATCCTGGGAACTGTTTAATGGTACATTTTGAAAAGATGTTGTAGCTTTACAACCCGTCTGATAAATTGGTCACTACTATTTAGAGCTCATTAGTTACTTTGTTAAGAAAAAAGCAGAATAACATTTTAAAGTTCCTATGCATTGTTGTTAAGTCCTAGACGATATGAATTGATTTCAAATCATACCTGGTTATAGTAAACTTCACTGCTTACAATGAACACCATTGGAGTCTACATATCTTTTATGAACCAGAAAGTGCACCTTCTTCACTCGAAGATTAGAGTCTGGTCTTTGGATTTCATAAAATTTTCTTCGTGAATAGCGATGGATTAAGCGTAGTTAGTAAGGAGGAAGCAAAGAGCTAACATGCTCTGATCTCCTGCCAGCGCGTTGAGAATAATTGGAGTCACTTCTTACTAGTGAGTGTTCAAGGAGTTCTTCATTAAACCTTTTTTTAGAAAAGCGATGAACTGTACTTATTCACATGCGGTTCCGACAAGACAATCATTATTTGGCGATTGGTGCTGTTCACTCATGTAAGTTTAACGATTGGCGTCTTCCAATGATTTTGGTCCCCACAGTTTTTTAAATCACAAATTAATGGGGAAGTTTCTTAACTTGAACTACAATTTAGCTGGAAATATGACCCTATTTGTGTTGTGCGTTCCATTTGTAAGTCACTCCGGCAAGGTCCAGAGGATAACCAAATAACTGCTATGAGAAAAGGAATACTTTGTGGTCTATGGTGTGCTATTGTATCATCCAGCAGCATATGTGGCTTGATCAATATCGTTAAATATAACCACAGGGATACTGAAATGTGAACAAAACCCGGAACCTTAGGCGAGCTTCGTGCCCGCGATTACTATTTCGAGAGGATCACGTGCTAGCCACCTTACCATCCGAAGCCCTTACTTTATCTTTTACTCAGGCAGTTTTTTCTTAGTGGTGACAGTGCTATCAGCAATAGCCATCAACAGGAATGGTCTGGGGACCATCATCTGGAGCTGCAACTAGAATCACAGTTTTCAACTTTTATTTACTGCCTATTCTTTTTTATAGCAGGATGTTATGTGAAGTACAACCACAAAGATACACAATACTTAGCTGTGGTTGTGATTTCAACGGTAACTTCTTCTCGGTTGTGTTCAATGCCGATTTGTACTCACCAGATCTTTCCCATTGACGAGTGTTCTCTGTTAGCACCCTTAAAGTGGAAAACTGGTTGAGACCAAGGCAAAGCAAGGGCCTAGGTTGGTTTGGTGTATGGCACGTGAACTTCCGGAAGGGGTAATCATGGGTTCGATGCCCACATGTTCCATAGTTTTGCTCACGTATCAACATGACTTTTCGTTATTTGTCCGTTCACTTGTTTACTTAGTCATTTATTTCCTTACCATCATAGGTGTATACTAGAGCCACTTTGTTTATCCTTTCAGAATGCTGTGCAGTTCAATCGTGAAAATCAGATCTCATCCCAAATGGGAATTAACGATTTGTTGATACCAATAAGTGGAAATATTCTCCTGACATCATGCCAGGATAGACAGTTACGAGCGTATAGTCTTTCTGGAAAGCTACTAACGACGGTACGGGGCACTGGTGGTGAAGCTGACCTTCAACAAGGTTCACTAACAAAGGTAAGTTTTCTTTTCTTGATTTGATTCTTTCACGCATTTATTGGGAAATCTTCTTTCATTTGGTTAACCGTCTCGCATCCGTTATCCTAAAAGGTCTTCGGGTTCGCGTGTTGGTTTGGCGCTGGAAAACCTTGACTTGTTGAATGTGATTGAATGGTGGCCGAGTTGATTCTTCATGAAATCTTGTGATGGCTCAACTGTATTGTTCCTAGCATTTCATCACAGAGACAGTCGGCGTCCATTGCGGATCGGAGAGAGCTTTTCTATGAGAAACAGCAATTTTCTGAGCAAGGACGGAGGTATGCTTGGTCCGTGACATGTAAGGTTGCGCGGCATCTCTCACCGTTGCCCAACGGTCCAATTGGGAAAATTGGTAAAAAGAACCTTGGAAAGAGCGGTCCATTACGCGAGTGTTTTTCGTTTATACGTGAATAGAATATTAGTTTATTCTGATCTGGATTTAATTTTGTTTTAAAATACTGGGTTTTGTTCTGGCATCTCCGCGTATCTTTGAATTTTTGTCTGTTTTGTGTTTTTCTGAGTACTTCAACGTTTTACAATCTACACTAGTAATTTAGATCGTAAGGTTTTAAAATCTGTGTAGTCGACCTTTTTTCTAGTTTTGCCTTGATCCATCAGGGATCTATGCGGCTAGTGTATGTTCGGATCGTCATGTTTACATGGTAGAAGTTCGTTCTGGGAAGTGCTTAGCGGCTTTGACGGGTATCGGAGAATCGGCTACTGACGTTGAATTTTCCGAGGATTGCAGGTCAGCAGTGTCCGATTTCGTTCTTGACGTTTGATAGTCACCATTTTAAGTGATTAATTATTTCAATTTCACTGTTTAGGACGTTTCAGATATCCACAACTATTCTTTCGCCCTCTTAGAATGCGATTGTTTCCCACATTGGCTTGCTTTTTTTGAATTTTACAAAAACTTTTTGTAATTGTAATCCCTCATTGTGCCAGTAAGTATGACGATGTTTCGCGAACGTCTACTTGTTGTCCCAAAAATATTACAATTTTTGTATATTCGTGTTTTTTCCTCTCTATACTCTAGTGTATTAAAACTCATTCTGTTGCACTTTTGAAGTGATATGTTCCCCATAACTCTTTTTTTAACGTAGGAAGCAACAAAGAAGCTTGTTCGGATTTCTTTAAAGCTGAGCGCTTTTTTTCAGAAGGCTGTATATAACGGCTAGTAATGGCTGCATTTTTGTTTGGCGGCTTTCCGACACATTGGTCAATCGCATGCAAACTGCAAAGGCATCACTCCAAACATTGGTGCCCAGGTGAGATGAAGTAAATGTTGTTATGTCATTTGGAGTACTGGAGGTACATACTTGGATGCTTGGACGGACCGTCCTCACTGGTTGTGTAGGCCCCTGTATAATTTCCATTTTTTCGGAGTTTTGTTGGTTTAGTCATTGTAGTTCCCTGAAGTCCCGAGGTCAGCCTAAAAAAAACCTGCCCAGTCGTCACCACGACAGGCAGTCGCTACCTTTGTGAATCAGAGAGAGATTTGTCACCATGCCAGTATTTTGATACCAAGAGGGCGGTGGATACTAGTATTGGTTTAGTATTAACCTCCTTCTTAGCCAGAGAGGCCCTGCTGAGGGATGAATTTCTCCACTGTATATGGCAGCCCGACAGCCAGGAACACTTCAAAGCCACGATAAGACGGGAAACCGTTGGGAGGACGGCAGTTAACGAACTTAAGGAATTATAATTATTTTATCCTTCCGATGCAATTTTACTTGTTCTAGAGATTCAAAATTGACCGAAAATCCTTGGATAGTCACACACGATTTCATTTTTCTTAACTGATCCTTCTTCACCTTATTTGCTGGAGCTGTTTCTATGTTCCATAATAAAACTGACCTTTTATCTTTGAAAACCAAGGAAACGTGTGGAAGTTAAAATGTTAGAAAACTGATTAAAAAGATTGTTGTTTTTAACTCTGTCTATAATTAGTTGTATACACTTCAAGAGCTTGTTGTTGATCTGCACAGTATTTTAAGATTTCCCACAACTCCTTTCTCCCGGGCACATAGGACTGCAAGGCGTTTTTTTTTAATAGATTTTGTGACTTACTGTATACATCCAATTTTATTGTTTAAATAATTTTTTTCGTTATTAATTGAACTAGCAACATTAAGGTTTGTATTTGTTCATTTTGCACACCAGGCTGCCCTAGTGAGTTACTCTGTCTTAGGACCTCCAGACCGTTATAATTCTTCATAATTCTAGTTACGTTGTGTTCAAAGTGCTGGGATTTCCACTGATAGTTTGTCTGCTTTTTTAGAATAGGCATTGAGATCGCCCATTGTCACTCGAAACGAAGGGTCTGCATGAGTTGATGAACACGTTAGTCTTCGAAAAGGGTAGTAGTGTGTTCGATCCTCACCGCAGACACCTGCGGCCCGGAGTTTTGCAAATATCTCAGCATCATTGTGGTTAAATTCCGTATAATACCCCGCCGCGCCATTCGATAGTAGACTATGGACGAATCGGTGACATAACCCGTATACACGCCAATATTTCCGTACAAACATGCATGAATGTGTCTACGTACACACATAATTTATTAGTCGATCCGGTAAATTAAATGTACAGTTCATCCACTGAATATCTCTTCGTTCCTTTGAAAAGTTCATGGTTACCTCTAGTTTGTTCGTTTTTTATAGGAATGTTCTGTGGAAAATTCCAATTAAACCTTGGGAAAATTTTGGAAAAATGCTCAAGGTATGCTTGACGGGAAGCCCCTAAACTGTACAATTAGATAATCGAGAAAGACGTTTGAAACTCAGGATTTCATAAATGTTAGTGTGGCATATCAGTCAATAGAGCCATATAGTAGTACAAAGCTATATATTCGTTGTGGTTGTATTTGAAAAGTTTTCTTTTCATATTGTGCCCGTTGTTGATACGTAGTCATGGGAATGGTAACAAAAGAAAGTCGTTAATGTTGCATGCCTTTAAGGATATTGCAATTATTTCTTTGGCGCCATAGTTGTCCAGAGAAATAAATATGGTCAAAGCCAAAGTTACTGTATTATCTTCTCTTACGCTTCGTTTTCTTAATAACTATTATATGAAGTTAAAAGGGCGCTTTATGTATGGTTTTCTACCGTTTATATGAGTATTTGGTTACCTTATCGTTTATGTCACGTGCGCTTTGGAGCACCATTTTTCGAGCAATTGGTGCGAGTAGAGTCTCTAATTATCCTGAGTACAACAGTTTGTGTGCTCAACTCGTTCACCATACATGAAGTACAAAAACAATTTCCATCGGAGTGCCGAACTTTTAGAATTCCGGATGAAAGTGTCGAACTTCGTTGGCTGTACTTCAACGTTTGAGACATGCACGCACACTTTTTAGCTAAGAACAATTAAACTCTTATTATAAAAAGAACTAATTAAATTTTATCTTCCGAAACTAGTGAATCTACAATCCTGTTAACCTTTTTTCATTTCTCTAAAATGATCCGTCTTCACATCTAATATGAGGTTTCCAGCACTTCTTGCATTCGATTCTCTTCCTTGCATGCATTTTCCACGAAGCTTTTGAATTTTTTACCTGTCATTTCGGTGGCTATTTCGGGATTGTCCTCTGATTCTCGCTCGAATTTACGGATAGCGGAGCCAAAGCGATCTCACGTGGATTGCAACGAGTTATCTTGTCCCAGATAAATCTGTTACCATTTCCCCAATCTGGGAGTGGTGAAAGGCTTGGTGAGCTCAATTCGGGGTCGAAACAGCTCCGCGTTCGTAGTGAGGGCATTAGTGCCACTGCGCTGCCTATCTCATGCATGATTTTTTGTAAATGATGGGTATTGGACGGTTTTGGGTGTTGCGAAAGGAATCTTTCATTTATCAACTCAGGCAGGAGCCGTTGCAGATGTTTACGAACAGCTTTGCTTATATTTGAGTAGTCGAACGGTTTGTTTTCGCAAATCATGAAGAATTGTGTGCTAGCAAAATTTTCAGTTGATTAGTAATTCGGTTAGGTTAGGGTTTTCTCTTATTCGTGTCCTAAAAGTTGTACAAGAACTTCTCCTGTTCGTCAACATTTCCGAACTAGTGAGTACATGTGTTGCCAGACTGAAAGTGATTCTTCATATTGATTTATTCCTTAATGGACTTATAGATGATGCCGGTCTGATCAGATTGCTAGACCTTTTTCGGAGTGTGTAATCCGCGCTGTACATCGTACTTCAGCGGTCGAGAATATCCCTTAGCAGCGACAAGGCTGCAAGCTATTCCGAGTGCCAAACTTCTTCGTAGTCCTTTTTTCTTAGAAATCGCCCATCTTTTACTTTTATTCTCGTTCGTTATAATTTCTCTTCATATCCATAGCCCTTATCGGTAATCTTTACAAATAAGATCTGCGTAGAATAGGTAGTTAAGGTTCACAAATTTGCAATGGCTTTGTAGTATTTTGTGTGAGAATCTAATAACTTTAATGAAAGAGTTCAATGAAAGAATTAAAAAGAGTAGGCAGAAAATAATAAGTTGAAATTGTGATTATAACTACGGCCTCAGCTTAATTGGGTTCGTTGCCGATTTGGACGCCCCAGATCAATCCCGCTGAGGGGTGATTGCTGTGGCAAAGATCGAGAGAAATAGCTGTGAGACAGGCGAAACGAAGGACCCGCATGGTGTGGTAGTGAACGCGTTACTCCCCGGAAAGGACAATAGCGCGTTCGTTCCCCACCGCATGCACCTGCGGTCCGGAGTTTTGCAAATATCATTCAAGTTATATTTCGCAATATACTCTGCCTTAAAAAAGAGTAGACAGAAAATAATAAGTTAAAATCTAATTACTGTCAATTTCATATTATTGTCCTGTTATCAATGACAAATAGCTAAACTTAACCAACTTTAGAATGACGATACGTTTCATCTGATTCATTATCACAGTATTTATTCGTTTCTTTTGTTCTAATTCAATAAGAAATATCTTAGCGCACTGCAGTGAAAAGGCGGTTCTTTGTAGTCACAGGTTCGACTCTTATCTACGTTAATCGAAACTACTACCACTTTGGCGTAGTCATTTAGTAAAAGTTAGCGTGCAAAGGATGAAATACACTGCAAGAAATTGAACTTCGAATATGTATTCTTCTTTGATGAGCTCACACGAGGTTAACAAACAGTTTTATTCTGCTAACGTTTCGACGTCCTCGTCTTCATCAGAGCGGACGATCCGAGTCGATAGTTCACCGTTCTTTGTCTCGATGTGGCGTCTTCGCTTTCATATCGACCTATGTCTTCCTCAGCGGACCATCTCTTGAATCAATCAATGGACTTAGAATGTCATTGCACGGATCAGACTAACTTTTGCAGGCAGCGAATTTAAAACGGATAGACCGACACTTTTCGGAGACTCTTTTAGCAGCGTTGTGCCATCATTTAGTTTTGAATTCTGTTGTCAGACGAGCTTGTTTTTTATAGTGAGTAGTGGATATAGAGTTGATTGACATTTGTAAGACTATGCGGCTGGTCTCGAGTAATAACTGGAGGGCGTATGAGAAACAAAACGACTCTGAACAAGGCGAAACCACTGATACGTCAACTACTGTGAATGGATAAGTGCTATAATAGCGACTTCATGTTTGCAAAACGTGAACCCCAAGCCAGATCCAACCGCGATTACCCTTTCCGGGGCCTCACGTGTTACGCATGCACCACTGAGGTCCTTGCTTTGCGTTTATCTCAGCCAGTTTTCTACCTAATAGTGCCATCAGCAATCACTCCTCAACGCTACTGATCTGTGGGGCACAAATCGGAAATCGAATTCGCATCATGCCATGCGATGAAAGACTACAATAAGCAGTAAATAAAACGTTACCGTTGTGATTTCCAATACAGCTACAGCTTAACTGGGTTCAAAGCCGATTTTTTCTCACCAGATCATTCCCGTTGACGGGTGATTGCTTATGGCACCGTTAGGTAGAAAACTGGGCGGATGAAAGGCAAACAATGGCTTCTGTGGTGCCTTGCGTAACATGTGTCCTCGGAAAGTGTAATCGCGATTCGATTCGGCCTTTGTTCCAAGTTTTGGAAATAAATATCTCCGCATCATAGTGGTTACATTTCATATCATGGCCTACCGTGAAAAATAATAATATGCAGTAACTAAAAAGTGAACTTCGTGTTTGTTCATCAAGAAAACAGTGGATATAGAGTCTGTGTATTCTATCACCATTTCACTCGTATTTTGACGCAATACATTAGTACTGCTTACAGACCGGAGTCGCCGGACAGCCTACTAGGGAGTGAAAGTGAAGTGGTCAGCGAGGAGTTACAAATAGTAGGTTCTTTATTTAAAATTTTCGTTGTAAGTAGTTTCTGATGCTGTGAAACTCTTGTTGATTTCGACAGAATTGTTTCTCTTAATTCAGCTTCACGATGCTTCTTTTCATTTTCCATGTATTGAATTTTCAGACCTGTTCGCCCTCTTTCGTTTTATTGTTTTACTTCATCATTTCCGGAATTGAATTTCGCGTAAATAGATTCGCTTAGTTCATGTGTTACTTAAATTGTCCAATGTTTGAAGCAGTGAGGCCCTTAGGGCAAAGTTCCTATTTCCGAATCAAATGACGTTTTAAAGTGAGATTGTTTGAGGATAATTCGGACTCGAGTTCGCCGCAGTTCGGAAGCCGTGAGTCGTTGGACAATTGGTGTCTAAACGAAACTGTGACTATACGCGAGGGAGAGGATTCTAGAAATGAGAGGTGCGTAGAGTAGTCAGTAGTCTTAAGGATAGATTTTCCGAATCAAATTAAACTTTCGCCTTACTTTGAGCTGTCTTCAGAATTAGATTTTTCAGAAAGTTTTTTTCTAGCTGCTCTTGACAATCTCTCTACTTTTCACTGGCATTCTCTCTCTCTCTGAGCACTTTCAATAGCGTTTTGTTTCCTTTTTTATATTTTTCTGCGGTACACTTCGTAATACAATGTTTCTTACTGTTTTATATTGCTGTTAAGAGCAGTACATTTTAAAATGGTGGTTACAGATGTTTTCCCTTAAAGTAAGAACAGAGTCGGACTTATAGCAAAATAGAAAAGAAGCCAAGTCTGAAAGCATTGAATTCATGTAGTCATCTTCTGGTGCTCCTTGCTTACAGCGTCATTATCGGAGGGTGAGGATTGATTGCATGAATTGCAGTACTCAACCGTGTTCTACTCCTTTGCGTCTTTTTGTGTTTTATACGATGACCGAAACTTACGGATGTTTGTCCATTATCACTTTTCCGTTAGCAGCGACAACGCGGAATGACATCTGGCGGAGGTAGTTGGCACTCACTACCCCGTTATCAGATGTGACTGCACAGAGGTTACCTCGGGTTGATCACGCCAGTTGATTCGCCCGATCTAAGCTGCCTATGTGCCTTTCTCCCACCCGTTGCTTTTGAGCCATCAAAGGAAAGATTTCTTAAAAGCCCCGAGAAACTGATAACTGGATAAACGGATTAGATTCGCTACCAAACTTATTCAGCCCTACCTACTGAGTGCCGCAGGGGATCAGCACAACGGGATCAATGTTGGGCTATAGCCACTGGAGAAAAGTAGCAGTTTTCGAACTGTAATGAAGTATAGTAATTTTGAGGAGCAAAAAAAACTGGAAAGCAGAGCATGAGTTTTTCTCCAGCTCAACATAACTCATTCACATCGGAACTACTTTTCAAACGATTTTAGAATTATAAACTAACCTTGCTGCATTTGAATCAAACTGCGGACTCGAGAATTTAGGCCTTGTATTTTATTTTAATAGTTGCGTTAAATATTATTCGTGTATTTAAAGGTTCTCCTTGAGACATAAGCTGCATTAAATTTTGTTATAATCACCACAGTCATCGTGCATTATGTATTTGCTACAGTGAATGTCTTCCGGAGTACTAAATGCGTTCCACGTTACTCTCCGTTCGTGACATCTTCTCATAAACGAGAGAGATGCGACCAGAGCTCTATGACCTTGCACGTTTCCTCAGAAAATCGCGCTGACAAACAATTATATTGACGTGGAATATGTAGGTGATGAGGTCGTTATTTGTACCTCGATACTATCTCTTATGCGCAATGTCTGTCTAGTAAATGCACTAGGATAAAAATCTACCGTTAATGTGTTCCTTAAAAGTCGTATTTGAGTTTCCAGTTCTCACTCTCATTGCTGTTTATTCTTTTATAAGATTTTAACAATGTTAAAATGTAGGTTCTTATAAGCACCATGCAAACGCGATAGATGAATTCAGTTGTGATGAAGAAAATCACACGATGCTCGCAATGCATTTGGTTTGAAACATATGTGCCAATATTAGATCTTCTTCTTAGGACCGTCTTTAATTTTCTTCACGTTCCCAATATGCTTTTACGTTTTTCTCAAATCTCGTCGTAAGTTTTAGAGGATATTATGAACGAAGTTCTCTGTTTGCCACTTTCAAGGCAATCTTGTGCAACCTGAAACTGCTGCATTTTTTATCCTTTACAGAAAACCACACTTATCTTGTTGCGCAACATGTCTTTCTCGTCATTTTTTTTTCTTTTTTTTTCTACTTTATTATCTTGAACCTTTAATCACAGGAACAGGTTGTCCAATCTATGAGTACCACTGTAATACATATAATTTAAGGCAACTAAGAGGAAGTTCAACACTAACGTTATCCGTATTCACATCTCATGTCGGCTTCAGTACTTGCATTTGTTTCGTTGTTTTACTGGTTTCACTGCTATTATCTATGGTGTAGTCGACCTTCTGTAATGGTTCGGCCGTTTCTTGATGAGTGTTGGATAGTGGAGAAATAATAGGCATATTTATCGTTATGAAACTTGTTTAAAAAAAGCCAAAAAGTATTTGTGGAAAATCATGTACATTTGTTAAAATTGTTGATTTGCAGCTTTTTGAGGCGTATTTCTTTTGTATTTCCAATCTAGTATATTTCTCTTACAGCTAATTTAAAGCGATACTAAGCTTGTTGAATTGATGCTCTCAAATGTTAAAAGTCACACTAACTTGCTCTATGAGTTGCATACAAGTCAAGGCCGCACCCCCTACGAAATGTCATCGAAAAGTCGGCCAGGAAGAAAGCTTCCGAACTCATAATGCATAAATGATTCATTGCCCGTCAAAAATTTGTGCCAACCATATTTCCATAATCGAAACGAGTGCTCTAGAGGGTAATTCTAAGTTTATAGAAAAAAAACCGGCATTCACAATTTAATAATCGTTCATTATTTTGAAGGCATTGGGATGATGAAAAGCCTTGATAAATGCAGCACACCGCTCGGATTGAATGAAAAGTGGCCAAGTCGTCGAGGTCACCATTACAAAGTCCGCTTTTGTCTTGTACCAAACAAAAAGAACATCTTCCGCATTGTAAGGTGGGATGAAAAATGGAAACTTTATGGCGACAGATGGCGTTAATTTTATTGGTGCAGCCGAGCTGAAACTTCTAATCATTCTCCAAAGGCTATTTTCATCGAAAGGATCTTCCGTTCTCTGCTGTGTTTCTTTGGATTGTTCAAGCCTACTCGAGGTTGTCACAAAATTTTTACTTGGCCAAAGTTTTGGCGTCATTGTCTTGTTCAGAAGCCACGAAAAAAAAAGATCCTCATTCTTGGCAGTGCGATCACAAGCAGAGAAGTACTTTCACGAAGTTAATGAAATGCTGTGAAAAACTGCAACGTATGATTTCAGCACAAGCGGACAGTAAAGTTCCTTTTCGTCTTCATCTCAACACTCGACTAGACATTGCATAACTAACGCTGAGAAAAATTTAACGCGTTGTGCTACGGAATTCTAGCTTACTTACGACACTCGTCGGACATCCTGCGAACCAAGAGTCACTTGCAAGCATGACAAGAACTACTGGGAAAATTCTGATCAACCAAACCACTTTTTATAAAATTTTTTGTTGAAAACTCTTCTTGTGTAGAACATAAGAATTCTATGCTACCAAATTAGTCAAATTTGTACCCTGTTGGCAAAAACGTGCATAAAGTGGACTTTGAGACAAGTTTTTCTTATACGACCCGTCTTTCACATCTACTGTTCGAGTCACTGCGCTTCTCGCATTAAATTCCTCTCCTGTAATCCATCATCCACGAAGGTTTCCAAACTTGAATGTGTGGTTTCCGCTGCTGCTCTAGCATTTTCATTTCATCTTTAATGTGCTAGAATGCTGGGCAGGTAGATTCCGTTTGCAGTTGTGAGATAACCGTACTAGAGCGTACCAATTTGGATTGCAGAGAGAGCGACTTTCTCGGACAAGTCCGGTCTGGTACCAGTTTTCCGACCCCGGGGGATGAGGGGCTTGGTGGACCCGGGACGTGATCGGGCCATCACCGTGCTCGTTTTGGCTGGGATCACTATCACTGTACGATTCCCCCACCTTTTCCTCCTTCTCCTCCTTCTCCTTTTTCTCCTGTTGGTCAAGCATAATCTTGGCGTCATGAGATAACCTTGAAAATTTGCTTCCAATGAATGCGTTGCAAAAATTGTAGGCTCTTTAATTTTGGACCGAAAAATCTCGGTTTATAGCGAACTTTATCAACTGAAATAAGTACTGTTGGAATCTATTGATCTTTGCCAACAAGAAACAAGTACTCTCACTCTGCAGTGACAAAACATTGGTTTTCTGTAGTGAGTAAAACGTGCTTATCAACATTTTGCGTCGAGGATCGGATGGCGAAAACCATTCAACTTGCTCACTTACGTCCAGTGGGACGTGATGCCCGTCTCTAATGTGCTATTAGTGTTTAAACCTGCAGTAATCTCTCTTTTTAATAGAAAATTTGCCTTCTGTTATCAAAAAGCCGGCTTGGAAGCTAGTGCGTTAGTTATGCATTGGGAAAGGATTTCAAATTTTTGACTTAGTTTCTAGTGTCTACTCAGCTCCCATTTATACACTAAGAACTATGAATTAAGTAAGTATGAATTAAGTTAAGTAATGATAAAGGTAAAGCTCACAGTGTTGATCATTCCCTGAGGAATGCGCCATGCATTCGACTTCATTAGGCATTGTTTGAAGGTTATTGAGTGCATATCTGACCTTTATAGTAACTCGCAGTGGCCTACCGATATCTACAGTCAGTGCTGCTATCCTCCCAGACAGGTCTGGTACCAATTTGCCGATCCCGACAGGATGGAAAGCTTAGACAACCTGGGGAATTGGATTGATCCCATGTGTATTGCAAGGCCCTTTTAACCACTGTGCTACACGTGTCCCATATGTTAAATACTTCGGAACTATTAGAACAATGACACAGAACGGAAATATTTTATTTACGTTTCTCCTCGTCAGTGTAAGCGATCTGAAGCATAAACGCTAACGGCCTTTTTTAAACGAAATATCAGCGTAGGATTCGATCGAACCGTCACCATTCATAATCCTCGTTTTAATAATGTGCTTATTATTCTAGAGTCTGCAGTAAAAGTGCAATTATTTGAGGTTTATAATAGGCCGTAAAAATTTCAATCTCATTTTTTCTTGAAGACTAAAATTTGCTTGATGTCTAATCGCTTTGCTTTTGATTCGAATGAATTGCCCCTTCATGCCGTTTTAACGTTCAGAGACTTTCGCTTCATAAAGATTTCCTCACCATAGCCGTTATTTAATAGACCCGACAGTATCTACTGCTTTCTTCATAGGTCCATGTGAAACAAATTTAGCGGTGGCCATGCGGATCACTGAATAAAAGTTTGAATACGTTGTTGACGTTACCTGTTCACGTAAATCGATGCTACTGTTATAAGCTCACCTAGCACAAGTTCCACCCAGCATCCTAGAATTCTACTTCCAATGCTTCAGAAAAGAACAGCTGACATCATTTCTGTGAAATAAATGTCGCTCTACTCACTTGTCTAATAACTCGTTTTGTGTGGTAATCACTCAGCTCTACATATTTTCTCTGTTCAGCTATTGTTTTTAGACGGTTTTATATGTGATTAAATAAGAAATAACGAGGAAGTTTGCTGAAAGTTTTGATTTTTTTTTATTTAAAGAGTCATTTATTTTCAGCCTTTGAGGTGAATGTTCTGATGAGGTTCAGTTTACTTTGAAACTTAACGTTCTTAACTTCTTAACGTTGATGAGCAAAACTATGTTCGCCTACATGTATTGAATTCAACTCCTATGGGTACGAAAATGTCAGTAGTGTCTTTGCACTTGGACTAAAAAATTGTGTACACTGTAGCGAAGTTCACAATGCTGTTCTGCCGGTCTTTGTAGTGCCTTTCTACTAACCAACTCCGCACTATGTTTACGACTATGTTAAGAAGACTTAACTGAGCATAAATTTCTCTCGATCAACGACGTTACCGTTATCCTGTCAATCTCTCTCTCTCTCCCCCTCTCTCTCGCTATTCGCTCTCCCTGTCTCCTCTGTCCAATTGAGAACGATTGTTACAGGTTGTTATGCATGAAAAAAATATGCATGTATCTTACATGCATTAAAAAAATATTTTAGAATCTTACCGTCTTCGAACTTAGACACCTGCTCTCACATAGTATTCTCGCCTCGGCATTTTTAACATTTGAGTGTGTCCTGGATTCCTCATAGATAGAAATGGTCGTGTTCGTGTGTAGGTATGGCTCCCTTTCCTTTTGCTGTTATTTTTCCCTCCTTGACGTATTAAATGATAAGGGAGACTGATATACTTAAGAATCCCAAAGTAGCCGTACATGGCTGTTTCTAACAATATTTCGTTATAATAAACTTCACAGCACCATTTCATTGTAAAGAAAACTTTAGGGAAGACTATAAATTTGTCTGATCTGGCAGTGACAAAGAGCTCTGATAAGAATACAGAGATTTTTCAAATAGATAGCGAACTTGTGTAGAATTTCCTAGTTTAATCCTCTCTTCTTTCTATGTGGATGATCGTAGATAAGCCTCGTAAAGGCCGAAAAATGAGGTTAGATCTTAACTAACTGCGATTATAATTCCGTTAGTGTGAAAAATTGAGTGGAATGAGAGTAGGATTCTTCTAATATTTCATTACTCATGACATCTTTAGGACTAGTCATTGTCAAGATCACATGTATTCGTATCCCACTGAGATAAATTAGCTTTTACTGAACATTTTCTGAGTCGCAAACAAATGTACTAAGACACTTAGATAGCTATTTTGCCTTTCTCACGTGTCTTAGTGCTCTGTGCATTTCATCCTTCCACTTCGTTGTCCTTCCATTCGTCATACAAGGAAGTGGTTAGCTGCAGATTAAGTGTCTGAGCTTTCATTTCAGGATCGAATACAGTTGGCTTGCGCACACAATGAATGCGTTGACCAATTATTTTGAAAGTCTTTCTCTTGGTTATTTTGAGTCTTTCAGGATCACCTGGAACGTTCTTATCGCTCATCCGTTCTCTTTTTCACTTCTTTCATGATTATCGTTGTTTATCGACATGGCTTATCGATGTTTACCTTTTAAGGTATATCCTGATCTTCCTTCTTATTTCGTGCCCATTGACATTTTTGTGAATAAAGACGGTGCAAGAAGTTCTGCACTAGTTGGATATCCGTTTTATTTTCATGCAAAATACTATGAATGTTTGAGATAAAGCTGGTGGGTGGCGAACTTAGCAAAAGATTTGCTGAGACAGTTTTTTCGAGGTCTGTGTAAAGCTTTAAAATTGCTTCTTTGTAGTTCGAACGGCTCCAACATCGGCAATATTCCGTTGGTGGTGTTACCATTATAGTTTGCGAAGCTAGGGGTGTTAGTCTTGTGTATCGGAAGGATTTTATAACAAACCTTTCCGTTGTCGACTCTATTTCACGGTGAGAGTGGTTTACCGGTCTTTATCGAGCAATGCACAACGCTGAATGTTTTATTTGCGAAGATCTGGATGGCATTCTTCTTACTTCTTCGTATATCTATTTCTCCTACTGTTAATCAATTTAAAATCAGAAAAAGACGTAAAATTATATTTGGCTCCGATTTCCTTTTATTGCCTCTCAAGGTGACTGCAATTTTTAAATTGTTTGCGAAACTGATAATTCCTTAACGTTTTCATAAGTTTGAGAATGTACGTAGGGCATCGTTCTGAGAGGCGATTTGTGAGCTCGTTGCTTCACTGCGCGTGGTGTTTCGATGCAATATCGCCGTCAACCTAGTACCTCATTATTTGCATTGTGGTTTCGGGTTTGGCAGGTCAATGGACCATTTCTGTTTCACTGTGTTGTTAACCGTTCTTCTAGTTTTCCTTTCCTAGTGTTTTTTTGGTTGTCTCATTGAAAAATAAATACGGAGATTCCATGTAGGTTTCGTAATGGCAGCCTTTTGATAGCCATCGAAAACTTTTTCCATGCCATGCGTTTTGTTAATCATGGATCTTTAAACATTCCCATATTCTTCTCTTTTTATATAAAATGCTCTTCTTTCGGTTCCGGAGTTGAACTTTTACGAGGTTAACAACGCTATTATATTTAATACATTCACGATCACACCGTTTCCAACAACTGCCGATCGTTGAATAAAACGCTTAAACTCGGAACTCATCATGTTTATAGAGAAGACGTAGCTTTTGTGATGTGTTCAGTTTTTTTTTAAATATTATTCCAGTTTCAAAAGGGGCTTGAAATTAAAATGTCTCCTAACCCTTTCGCGACCTTGCACATTGGTTTCAATGTCTACGTCGTTGTAAGTTTTGGACTGTACAACTGGATAATGCGAGTTTCAACTATGCTCCAATGACATGCGGTCAGACGATCCCGATGTTCGAAAAAACCGCGATTGTGAAAGGGTTCAACCCTGTTTAGTGTTCAGGACTGGCTAAAACTGCTTCTCTTCCAATATTTGAACGTACCTACATTAATCTTTGACGAGAATGAAGACTCTCGACCTTTTGCGGCCAATCGATGGCTTATCGAACATAGTTTTTACACTGATGCTGGTCCATGGGCGGCTTGCTACTCTCAGCTACACTTGCAAAGAGCCGTTTCGGAAGGTGAAGTGGAATCGACAGGTATAAAAAACATTGAAGAGACATAAAGGTACGCTTTAACTATCACGCAAAACCATGAGGAAAGGTAATAACATGATGGTTTGATAATGGGTGCTTTTTTCACTACAAGAGGTGTCCAAGAACATGGAGCATGCACATAAGAACAAAATGGATATGTAGAACTTAGGAGGATATATTTATTTATGTGATCTTATAAACTGATCTACTTAAGATGACGCAAGGTTGGTACAGATCTTCGTTGTCGTTGTCGTTGTTTTTGATTTTATTGATCGATGGCTGACGTTTCGGCGACTTCGCCTTCCTCAGAACCTGGACGTATTTTACATTAGAATATTTTTTATCATTCGGTGGAAAAAAAGTTAAAGTATTAATGAAGATCAAACTTCGGGAGATATGGAAGAATACGAGGGAGCGAAACAATAGAACGATAAGCTTAGGAAACGAGCGTACCGTCCCTCTTGCGCGCAGCCTGCATGTCTTGATTTCCATGCGCATTCCGATCGTGCTACAATGACACGCGATATGCCGAGCTCGACACGCAGAAATGGCAGCAGTCGTGGAAGGTTTAATGTATTTGATATCGTTATAGAATGGTGATTGTGAATTTTTACATAGCTCAAGAAGGACCTTTATACATCGAAAAACCACGCTGCGGTTATCCGGAGCTTTTATGAGCGCTTCGTCTCGACTAAATCAGAGGCATTTTCATGTTGATGAAAGAGAGAGAGTAGCCTCTTGTGCTCTGGCAAAACAATAATGAATCTTGTCGTCTTATGGATGTGGTCTCCCGTACCGAATCCTTTTCGAAATTCGGCTAGTGCACATGGTTGTCCTTCGTATAGCGGTGCCAGTCCTCTTCAGAATGACTCGACTGAAGAACTCATAAACTACAAACGGAAAACAGTTTAGGTTATATTTGCTGATATCATGTAAATCTCTTTCTTGTGAGCAGCTCGATCTTGCCAGTCTTCCATTGATTAAGGACTTGTATTTTGACAAATAAAGTTTGAAGAGCCGAAGAAAGAAAACCACAAGGTTGGATAACAATAGACTTAGGCACAAATGGTTCACTAACCTGCCAAACCGGGTTCTCTACGATTCTTCATAGATGAGAGGACATATCCATGCTCTTTATTTCAAATAAGGTCAGGAGGACGTGACTATTGCAGAGATGCGAGTAACAATCATGGATGACTTTCTTTGTAACTGTTCCATCTGAGTGTCGAAGTGGGGTAATTTTGATCTTGTAATTAACGAGGCTCCACCGAGTGTTGCGAATGCTCTTTCCAATCTCTACAATTTCAGACGTTATTACTGTAATCTGCTAATCTCTTTTTAAGATATTCCTTTATCGCATTTATGCAGAGCTTTGCAATTTTTAACCGAAGTTGGTGGTCATGTGCGGCATGTGCAATTCCACATTGGCGTGCGAGTTCGAATTTTTTCTTTGAATCAAGCGTCAGTCGGTAATTTTCGAATTCTCGGTTTTCATAGCACCAACGATAAGATTTGGAATAAACCAGGTAGACATGACGGCAATTTCCCGAAGAGGCGACTAATGATCTTAATAAATCCTGATTTACGATTGTTTTAGGTTTTTTTTTCAGTTTTGCGGTTTTCTGACCTTTTCGCTAAGACGGAAATCTTACGCAAAGGAGTCGATTCAGTCTTGTGTAAAATCTTAGGACGATAACGACATCAGCTAGGCAAAGTCATCGATTTTTTATGATTTAGTGTATTTCATTATTAAAGTTTCCTTTGGGAGATATTCTCGTCCAACGTTGTTAATGGGGTTTCCGGAATTGTACACTACCGTAACTCAAACAGCTGCAGGCGCTATTCGTTCCATTTCGGTTTGCGGGTGTAATATTCTTTAAACGTTCTAATGTGTTCAATTTTAGCGTTGAAATTACCTGTGGCAACCTTAAAGAACATGCGGTTTTCTCTATTGTACTTTCCGAAATCCATATAGGATGCTTCAACCGCCGCTTCGTAACAGCTTGATCTGGAGTTGTAGACAACGAAGATTGTCAACGGTGGTGTTGATGCATATCTCTTCAATAATAAGCGTCTGATTTCCGTTGTTATTTGTTGGAAAGAGTTGATTTTCATGGGCAGATCCGTGTTGATGAGAACTTCAACGCTGCCGACTCCATTGTTATCACATTTTTCGAGGAACAGCTTTTCTTCCTTATCATGGGTGGCGGTAAATTGGTGACATCTTATTGTCTCAGCTAGTTTTTCCCATTTAGTGTATTTGTTGTATGCGACTACTAAGCACGTGCTATGCTCTCCAATTACTAGAGTGCAGGCTTTTGCCTGAATTCACCCGTAGAATACATTCGGTCCACTCGTGAACACACCCATGTACACATTCGTGAATATGTCTACGTATATACAGAAGATATGTGCCAAATCAGCGCAGCAAAAAGAGCTAATCTATTTCTCGGATCTACTTGCATCTCAGGGAGAAAGGTTCGCTTTTGTTCTGCGTTTAACCTCCTATCCACCACAAAGTCTCTCGATTGCTACGGATCCGTTGGTGAAGGAGATCCGACGAATACTTCGTCATCAGTATTGCTGCTAAAAAAATGGCTGCCATTTAATCTAAGGAATATTTTCTTTAAATGGTTCTAATTAAGAAATATATTTGTTTCTGTTAATGACCTGAGTTCGCATATTGCACTGATACCACTTCGGAAGCCCGGTCGAATTGAATCTTCTTGGAATCTTGGGATAACTACCCTGGAGCATTATTAGATCTTCGTCACAGAGTTAGTTTCCGGCCTTGTAGATTGGGGAGTTTTCGCAAGATTGATTCGATGCCAAGTTAAAATAAGTGAAGAGTACAGGTTCTTATAATGTATTTCAATTCGCTTGATTTTCTGACAGCTCCAAATTTTCTCATTTTCCAGAAATTTTTGGTTTGTTTCAGAATCGTGTTTAATAAGACAGACACTTCACACTTAGCAATTTCCCATTTTTGTTCCATCGTTTGTTTGGTTGCCATTCAAAATTGTTTGCGATCACTATTGAGGTCGTCCACCATAAACGCAAAGATTATTACAGCTGGACGCTCCCGCCAGTTGTGCGCGATACGATTCCCTCGTTTCGTAAGATAGAGAAGGAATTGATGCCTCATCAACCCTTCTGATGTAAACAGTTGTTTAGGTTTGTATTGTAGCGTTCAAGTTCCACATAATTGAGCCCAACCGTGAATTTTCCACTAATGTGCGTTTCTTACTGTTTAATTCAATTTCACCTACCTCATCCTTTACATGTACTTTGCGCATCCTAGAATTTCTTTCGTGCGGAACGTTCTCATGCATCCGTCATGCATGGAAGCATTTGCACTCATGTCTGCCTTCGACTGCTGCTTGAGGATTCGTAGTCTTCTTTATGAATCGTTTTGAATGCTAGTCGAGACGATTCTGCTACCCGAAAGGTGGTCTTGGGACAACTGTATTGAGGCGTTCATAGGTCTCTTAAATCCGCAGGAGATTCTCAGACAAGTTTCACATCAGTTTCCCGACTATAGAGAGATGGTGAGCATGATTGGCAGAGATGTCGAAACAGGGCTTGGCGAGTATTGAACTACATCACTGCCACCGTGCTATCCACAACTTATTTTCTATGTGCATTAGTATGCATTTCTCAGTGTTTCAAACCATGTATAACTTTTTATTTACTACCTATTACTTCTTTCCTCATGGTAGGTTATTATGTTAAACTGGATTCATTGCCGATTTGTTCTCACCAGATCATGCCCATTGTTTGCCGATGGCACCGTTACGGTAAAAAAAAAACTAGCTGAGAGAAAAGTAAAGCAAAGCAATGGTCCAAGCGGTGCAGTGGGTAACACGTGGGTCTGGAAACCTGGAAATGGTAGTCACGGATTCGAATCTGCTCTGCGATCTGAGTTTTACAAATATCTCTGCACTGTTGTGGTTATATTTCACCTAATCCCTGCTATGAAAAAAATAATAGGCAGTAAATAGAAAGTTATACAATCTATTGTTTATTTTAATCGCTACGGTTATTCTATAGAATATGTGAGTATGAAAACTCTGAAAAAGACTGAAGAAGAGCTGCAAAATACTTCCAAATGCTGACAGCAAAGCATTTACAAAATGGCCATAGAGACACATAGTGAATAGTGACATATATATCACTCATACGTATAGAGCTATAGAGCAAAGTTTCTTTTCCAATTCTGGCTTGTAAAAGCTTCTCGAATCCTTTATTAATGGAGGAGAGGTTTTTTATTGTCAAAAACTAGATAGTCTGTAGCCGATGGAAAATCGCGCTCAATCATTTGGCCCGGCCACGGGAAAGGCGCCGGTGCGGACTGGGTTAATAATGTCTTCGCCACCAACAACGCTCTGTGTGTTAGATGATATCCTAGTAGTCTGTTTACCATTTTTAGAACAAAGTTGTGTGAAAAACTGTTTTTTTTATTTTGTAGTCTATTAACTGGAGAGAATAATTTTTGAGGCAGTTTCTTCTTCCAGTTTGTGCGTTGGGTAAGGTATGCCTTGCGTACGACTACGCGATTACGCTGTAGCTTATGTGCACAATTTGTAGGAGTAATACAATTTCAAAGATCGAAGACAACCCACCAGTACGTAGTTGGAGCATTTCGCTACACGATTAAGGTGGTACGTCTAGACGATTCTCACTGTTTAACGATTCCATTGCTCAATGATTCCTACTATCCATGCCATTCGCTAATCGATCGCAATGGTTCAGCATTCATTTGGTTTGCTAGTGAATTTGGTTTATTTTGGTAACTTGCCAATTTGGTAAGGTCCATTCAAAGTAAAACAAACGGAAGATTTTTCCATTTGAAAACTTTCTGATTCCTTATAATTTCTCTCTTTTTCTGGGCTTTTCTATGCTCGTTCGATTTTATTTACAAAATTACCTCTATTTCTGAAAAAACCGCTCAACATACTTCTCATATTTATGTTGCTGTTTTATGGAAGTTTCAATGCAAAAAGAAGAAAATAACCATTATGATATTCCATATGATTTTACTAGGCATTTGGTGCCAAATAGGCTTGTGGGAACAATCATGAAACATGAATCAATCCAGCACGTTCAGAGATTACTTTAGCTCACTATCTAAATACCTTTCATGACTGTTTTTGGCAATTTTTAAATGTAAAAGTCCAATGGTGAAAAGAGGGGATGTAGCGCCGCTTGCATGATGTGAAGGTTAAGATTGTTGTCATGGTTGAGCATGAATGTTCCATATATGGATAAATATAAGTTCATCGTCGTTATGAGAAATACCTGTTATATTTTGTTAATTCACGTGGAATGGATTCACTGATTCTTTCCTGTGCACCATGCGAAAGTTGAGTCTTTATCATTCTTTTATTTCCTTAGTCCATCGAAAATATCCATCATTTTCTCTATTAGAAATGTTCTGTTTTCATTTTGGCTAAGCCCTAGGCTCAGAATTCCTTACGACAGGAGTACTTCTCTACTGATGAGTTCTATTCAATCATTCTCTATGTTTTCAGAGATGGTTCGCTTATCGTTCAACCAGCACAGGTGACTCGTCACAGTACGAGTAATCTTTTCGAGTCTTCTGAACTTGCAAGTGGGTGCTAGGAATGTAGATTCACCGTTCTATAAACTCGTATTTTTCCAGTTTTTACCCGCTGTTCTCTAGTGCTCTTAGATTTAGTTTCTTTTTTATTTGGTCCACATAAAACTGCATTTTTGTTTAATATTTTAATGGAAGTGATATGACATTTTGCAGACACCTCAGAGCACAACGAATCTCAGTCAGATTTCATCTCAAAACGTCGAAATCTACCGATATACAGTCCCAGTAAGTCCATGATTAATCTGAGGGATATGTCGCCATCTGCACTTCGAGATCATGAAGTGCTGACTGACCAACTTGACCGCCCAACCAGGAAGAATCGAAGTTGTTGGGGTGACCCACAACCCAATTGGAAACTAAAACAAGGTGAGTGCTGTTTTGCGTTATCGAAAGAAGCTTGTTTGCCTGTGCCTTTAGAAATGTTTACCTTGCAAATTATGATACGTTGTAGAAACGTTGTGAATTCCTCTTGTTTATATTAACCACTTAAGGTCAGAAATCTTCCACTTATTTCTGTACCATTGGTTATTAATGATTTTTCTGCTTTATTGTTATAATATTACTGACTTATAATTGCTACAAACACAGCATTCGTACATAATAATCAGCATAAATTGATTTCAAATCGTAAGAAGGCCTATCTAAGGTAAACAAACTCGATCACCAAAAACGCACATGAGATTCCGAGTTTTGCTCATATCCGTGCATCATTGTCAACATTTCTCGGTTCATAATAAAGAAAATTAGTTGCAAAAAGTACTATATACAAGAGTTTTGTTTCGTATTGTTGGGCTTATCGATTTGTATAATTACCCAAATCTGAATAGAATTCGGTTTTGTCAAGCAGTCGGAATAACTAGTAGGATTCCATGCTGGTCTAGAAGGAGTTGTTCGTAATGCAAAAAATCTTCCTCTGGTGGTAAATACTGATAACTGCCTCTGGTAAAGCCCTGGGAACATTCGAGCATGACTGTCTCATGATATGGAGAAAATTACGCCCTGCGTGTTTAAAAAAGATGACAGACACTAGATAAATACTAGAAGGATAATAGATGTAGAAAGTAGCGTTATATCCACAAAACGCCACGGTGATTGTATGCAATCATGTCCATACAACTTCAGATCAATTTTTTCCGGTTATTAACTTCATATTCATCTAGATGCCGTAAACCGCTTCAAATACCGTATGATCGCACCTTATGAAGTCAAAGTAAGAAACGCTGTCACAAAGCAAATAAATGGTAGAGCAGTTCACATCTTAAGTGAGATATGTATTCTTTCTTGATAAGCTCGAAATATTAAGTGAGATAGTTCCATCGCTTAGTGTTGATGGTGCTTTACTTTTCGTGCACCCGTCTGCAAACTAAATCAAACTTCATTCTGATGAAATCCCCATTTCCATTCTACGCCATGCTCTTATTCACCAAAAAAAAAAACTGTACTACTGTGTTAATTAGTTGGTGTGTTATTTCCTTCCCTTTTGGACCAACTACGGTGATATTTCTATAGGTGCCGCAGCTCATGATCTCACGCTTGCGTAGTTATACCGTTCACACCAATAATAATACTGCCATAACGAAGGTTTTGAAGTCCAATTCATTCAGCTTTTTCAGCATAAGTAGGGAGACTTATGGCCGCGCCTTATCGTGGGAATGGGTTGGTCGCTTTCTTTTGACCATTATAGATAACAGCTGCTGTGTAGAATGGGGTCTTTGATCCTTGATGGTTGACGTAGCTCAGTGCTTAGGACACTACCTTCGGCTCATGTGATGCGGAATCCTCCTAGCATCGTCCTTTTCGTCCAATAACGCTGAATGATCTTTCGCACTGCTTATGCAGCAAGCAGGGTTTTGACGCATACGTCAAGGCAGAAAATACCGTTGAGTCAAAAAGGTGGACACGGAGTCGGGTGTTATTTGTCCTTCACTGCATTCTCTGTGTTCTTGAAACGTCCTCAAACCACTGGCTACCTTCTGCACAGCTCGAGCTAGCTCGAGCTCGAGCCGTTCTTTATGTTCATTTTAAGAACTTCATAGACGTAACTGGAGCATTCGGAGATGTTCATTCTTTTGAGCGTGAATGGCCATTGCGAAACCAATCCATTGCTCATGAACATCATTTTTGTGAGATATAGTTTAAGATCACAGCGTTATCAAAGTCGGCAAGCATTCGTTCCACCTGGCTGTTGCTTGATGTTATAAGAACAGTATCATCAGCAAAGATCACCTGTATCACCTGTAGTCACGTTGATCGTCAAGTGACTCGAGCGGGCGCCAGTAAGACTTCTATTTTTCCCTGTTGCGTTGTTGCATGCAAGTGTCCCAGTGGGTTCTGCTCGCTCCGGGGACTCACTGAGCATCGTGTTTTCCTTCTAGGATTTTTGTGAAGAACTGTGACTATCAAATGGGCGGTTTTTTGTAGTTCGATTGACATGCCAAGGAATCCAGATACTAGAGACCGTTGTCTATCGGTTATCGTTATACACATTACGTGTCCGACCCACCTTATCTTCTACTGTTTGGAGTACAGAACGGCGTCTTTGATTTCTGATCGTTGACGCAGCAGGTCGGAGCTTCTGGTCCCTTCCATTTGCTTGAGTCACACGGAGTACTCCTAGCATCGTTCTTTCGACTCGGCAAAGATAAGATGGTGTAATTCTTGACCATCGATTTCCACTCCATGTTCTTCCATTCCAATCTTTGAATAACGTTTTCGAGGGTTAAATGATTTTGGTGATATGGCCTTGCCTAACCACTGTTTTGACGTCAGTGTTAATATTTAGCCTTTGATATCCTATTTAAAATCTTCACGAGGGATCAACAACACTGCTGCTCCAATAACACTGCTCAGTGGAAGGCGAAGTCGCCGAAAGGCTGGCCATTAAACAACGACAACAACATCCATAAGAACATCTATACCAACCGCATCAACTAATCAAGGGCAGTTCGTAAGAACAAATATATAAATATTGAGATATTTGGAAGGCCGAGAAAAAAAACAAAGGAAAAAGAAGAAAAAAAGCTGGCCAAGGAAAAAGCAAGGGTCTCGGTGGTTCAGTGGGTAACACATGAAGCCTCGGAAAGGATAATTGCTGGTTCGAAGCTCACCTGGAATTCTGAGTTTTACTTTGGAATTCTTAGCTTTCCTAGCGCAAATGTGAAGTATCAACAACCACAATTTTGCTGAGATATTTGCAAAATTCTGGACCGCTGGTGGCTGCAGTGTGGACCGAACACGCTGTTACCCTTTCCGGGGACTAACGCGTGCACCACTTCACCATGCGAGTCCTTCCTTTTCTTGTCTCTCAGCCATGTTATTGACCTATACGCGCTATCAGCAGTTTTGAGATTTCGTTTTTTGAAATCAGCGGCTCTCTCTAACCTCCACGAGAAATGGAACCTTTCAGAAGGAAGCGCTGGTCTGATCACGTGCAGAATTTGGGACAACAGCGAAATTTGTTAGGTAAAGCCTTCGATTTACTATGGCGTGGTCTGTTTCGTTGTGGTACTCTCACTGGAAGACCCTCACGTCTAGCGTTGGGTGTGAGGCTTCTGGAATTGCGAGTTACCATTGATGGTCTTGGTAGTCATGATAAACTCGGGCACCCGCTCACACTGTTCGTTCCATTCTAACCGTAGGTCCCAATGTGACGTTCTTCAGGCTTTCTCCTGGGTCCAGTCTTAGCGTTAAAGTCCAAACAGTCTATTGATGTCCAAAAAGAATGTTTGGCATTTTCTGCAGAACTTCACCAAATTCATGTAGAGTACTTCGACTTTGCCTTCATCATAGCTTGGTGTCGGTGCGTAAATGACGAGGACTCTCAAAGCCGGTATTAATCTACACCTCTTCAATCGTAAAAGTCCGATTTGGGATGTTAGTTCTTCGAATGAATATGTTAATGGCGAAACTTGTGTTGGCGAGAGCACCCGACGCCGCTGATTCCTCTATTGTCATGTGTTCTGGGGAATATTTCTACCCTGGTGTCATAGACTGCGTTGAATAGTTCGCGTCTTCTTGTCTTAGCCATTCCGATGACGACATGCCTTATTGTCCTTGCACGCATGATCAAGTCCTCTATAGATAGCTCATATGTGAGTGAACGTGTATTGTAGGTACAGATCGTCACCTTAGTCCTTTGCGGTTTAGGCAGCCTAGAGTGACCCTGGGATTTTAGCAGCCTCTTTCTATTAGCTTTACCCAACGCTGCCGTATCTGGGGTTGTTTCGGGGGTTCAGGGGAGTGAGGCCCACTAGTTTTACTTTGTTTAGCATTTAATGCCCACTTTTAGCATCCCGAGCTCTGACGTGGGGGGTTGAAATATTCACAGGCAGCTTTCCAGTCTGTCTTAGAGTATACAGGGAGCTCATTTGTTCAAGGTGGCTCCTAATTGCCCCCCATGTGGTACCAGGCCACTTGGTTGGAGGCGTTCGACGCCATTTAGTTCGTGGAATACAATCGGCACAACACATAACACCCGAGCACGCATGCATTAATACTTCCTCGTAAATACAGAAGGTATGTCGCAACTTAAATAGGGATTCCATTCCCTGGATCCACCTGCGTCTCAGGAAAGCAATGGTCGCTTTTGGTCCACTATTAACCCCTATTCGCCACCTGGGGACACGTTATGTTGCCTGTCGACTAACTGGCAGGAGATTTCTCTGTGAAGAAGGCCTACACGTCGCAATGTAGTCGAGAAATGGTTCGTTTTGGTTGCGCGGAAGTAGCGCCGAATTTACCTCGTAACGGCAGATTCGTTGATTGTCGCTCAATTCGTTACAGCACTGATTTATAAAGCTTTCTCTAGTTGATATGCTTACATCGAATTTTTCTGAAAATTCTCGAACAATTTTGAATGCGTTCACCGATCATCAGATTTTTACTTCATAGTCGTCAGTAGCAGAGGAACGTCCGCTAACTTCCTTATCTTTAACGTTTAACATCGAATTCACCAAAACAAAGTTTTCCAACGCTGCGTTGAACTGGGCGTTTCTCAACACTTCCTTCCCGTAGACGTCATTAGTATACCGAGCTATTTCTGCTCCTGCGTCCGATTTTGAGTTGGTAGAAGTAGGTTTTTCAAAAATTCACTTTTGATATCTGAAGAAACCCTAACCGTTAAAACATGTCAAGCACACCATTTGTATTATAATTAAATTATACACAGTGTAAGTGTATAAAATGAGCCTTTTAAATAAATAAATAAATAAATAAATATATATATATATATATATGATAGCACTCCATTCGAAGAAAACGGTTTTTTTTTAAAACGTATGCAAGAAAAATGAAGTGATAAATCGGACTAACTTCTGAGCAACCTAGTAACTTTCTGAACCGTGAGTTATCATGAAGGACGTGTGCTGACGAAAACTTGAGTAGTTCCTTTCTGTCCCGCCTTCACTCCTTATGATGTGTTATGTTCTTCAACAGCGGTTAACTTCTTGTTGTTGTCATGTCTTGAAGTGCAAGTGACTGGAGTGTTATAGTAGTTGCAATTTCAGAATAGCTGAATTACGATTTGGGGTGTTTAATAAAGTTGAACAAATTGTGTGTGCGTAGCATCGTTAGAAATTATCTGTATGTCTCTTGTTTTTCTTGTTTATTGGTTTTACAAGTTTTACTATGTAGTACATTGCTGCTCCCAACTGTTTACCGCCTCATCATGGCTTAGAGGTGTTCCTAGGTGTCCAGCTGCGACGTACAGCGCGGGGAATCATCTACCTGCTAGGGTCTCCCACGCCAAAAGGAGTTCGGGGTTTTCATCTGGAAGCCCAGCTAAGAGTAAACCAATACCAGGATCCGTCACCGTCCTGGTACCAACCTAATCGCATGGTGGCAAATGGCCCTCTGATCCACAAGGCCGGCAACTGCCTGTAATGGTGACGACCTGGGGCAGACTTTGGCCCGTCTGACCTCGGGACTCCAGAGAACCACAATGGCTAAATCAGCAGAACCCTGAAAAATGGGGATTTTGCTGGGAGCCGCACAACTAGTAAGGACGGGCTGTCCAAGTATCCAAGTACTGTGTAGTACATTGCTATGAATATCGTTCCGTTATGTATTTATTAGATCGCACAGACAACGAGTAAAATCAACATTTACATGGTAGCAAATCGCTGTTATTTAGCGGGATGCTTCAAATTTTTGTTCTTGTAAATACTCTCGTTTTTGCTTATTTACTTTATTAACTCTTTAACTGTTACGGGAAAACAAGTTTCATCTATGTTCTCATAGCTGCTTTAAATTACTCTGTAGTTTAGGTTGTGGCATTGACAAAGTTCAGTACCATTTACGCTTTCATAGTTATACAAGTGCTATCCTCATGTATGATACTCAACAATCTCTTGTCACTTGCACATTCATTTCACTATTCTGAATAGTTCCCTTACTTTTTCGCAATATAGAGTAACTCCTCAATTGGCTAAAATATCGATTTTTGGTAGAAATTTTTGATCTACAGAGTATGAGGTTTGAGAACGAATGTGTTACATGTTTAAATACTCTGAAGAGTTACTGAACCTTGTCATACATTGGCTCCAAAGCCTAGTTCAGTTTTCTTTAAGTACATTGATGTTACAATTGTGGCCATCGTTTATCGGTAATAGTTTAATAATATTAATAGATTGGCTTTCTTTTTGAGAACTATCTTGTCTTACTATGCAGTGCACACCTACTTCTTTTGCCCAGCACTGAAATACCGTCATTGAAAACGACGTGCGTGCGTGTGCTGAGAGGGGGTTATCATAGCAACGCATGCAGCACATTATTGAGCACTGTTCGTTCGCTCGCCACCTGGATATCGAAGGGCTTTCAAAAGCGATCGCCAACAACACATACATCTAAACATTCGCTTTTCTAATGAGACTCTATAGGAAGAGTGAGTTGTCTTTTGTCATCGAATAGTGACACGTCTTTATTGCTGCTTTTGTCGTTGAATGACATTGAAAACTGCGAAATGTGTTTTCTTTTTGACGTAGTTAGGATTTTCAATGGATATCATCACCTATTGTAAATGGCTATAAATAAGTATTGAGCCAATAAAGTCAACGTATTATAGCCCATTCTACCTAGCTAATGTCTTGGTTTCGTTTGAAATTCACGAATTGACAAGAAGATATCGAAGATTTGAACGAATTTGTGTGTAATGAGGAGGCGTTGACATTGAAAGCAACCATTTGACGACCTTCACGTATCATAGATTTTTTCCGATGCCAATTTCGCGTATTTCAGAATGGGAACAGACTTCTGGCACCAAGATATTCCACCCTTCCACGATGTTATCAGGAAATCACATGTTCGGTGAGTTGTGGTTCTTTTTTCTTTACGTTTTCCAGAGGTACGAATGCATTGTGCTTTCGAAATTCGTGATGAACATTTAGAAATTCTGGGATACGTTTCTGATTAGGAAAATCAACTGTAATTTGTCATAAACTGAATAGAACTTCACTGAAAATCTGTTCAATTCATTTCTGTGTTGTTTGTTCAGTATCGACAATGACCTCACACTTTTCAGAGAGTAGCCTTCAAGTAGCACGAGCGGATCTCGCCGTCACTCCACAGTCGACGCGAACGCCGCAGCCGCTGGCGACATCATCAAGTGCTTCGCGACTGTCGCGTTTCACGCCATCGATTCCTTCGTCACAGTCAGCCATGTCCCAAATGGCTACAATAAATAGGAAACAACAACTGGGCTTCCATCACGATGCCCTCGATCGCGTCAGTCCTAGCGTGCGAAACAAGCATCAGGATGTACAGGTAGATGCACTTTTATTCAACTCAATGACTAATATTTCGTTTATTAAAAATCTTAACATCTCACGAAACACCGGATGTATATTTAACGCTTCGTGTGGGAACGTCCCTCTTAGTGTCACATATTTTCGAAGTCAAATTTTTCCTTCCTGATAATCATCCGTTATTTTCAATGACATTTTTCGTTAACATTTGTTCAGCTGCCGTTCAATACTGACTACGTGAAACTTCCTGTTGTTATTGTTGGTAGTAACGCTCATCACCCATAACGATAGAAGCAAGCGAATTGTGGCAAAATTCACGTCGAATCAGCAAAATAGATATTTTGGTGTTTAAAAATATTTGAAGTTAACGTTGAAAAAATAGAATACCGAAATCTTTCTGTAATTTAAGCCTCAAACCGTCTGGTCACCGAATAAGATGACACCCAAGCGCGCAACGTCGAATATGCAAAGCATTACACCAACAGGAGCAGCTGCTAGTGCTATCACCAGACGGCGTAAGCATAGTTTTCGTTTTTTTTTTAATTTTTAAAGTTTACTCATTTTCACAGTGTGATCTGTGTAGTTGTCTCTTTATGAAGCTATTCATTCTTAGGTATTCGTCCAAAAAGCACTCATTGTTACGATTCACCTATTCACTTACAGCTTTCACTGCGCACTAAGACTAGCATATCCATAATTGTATGGTTCGTGTTCAGTTAATATGAGATTAAATGATATCATCATGTCTAATTCTTTTATGGGAATTGGGTATTGCACTGATCAGTAGGGATATTGGCAATGTTCCTCTCTGCTGAATGAACCCAGTTAAGCTGAAGCTTTAGTTATTTGTTTTATACTTGTTTTATTTATTTATTTATTGTAATAGTTCCAGGATCGATTTTCTATTAGCCTCGGCATTGGAATATGAATGTGTCGTTTTCTTGTTCAGCAATCGCGAGGTTTTTAAACAGCATACATTTACTTCCAAAAAAAAAACAATACAATACAACGCTGAATCAGCTGTTCTAAACTTCTTCATTGGAAGTCACGAAAAAAGCGGCTCTGAAAAAGGCGATACTGCCGAAACGTCAGCTCGCGTTGTATTGTATTGTGTTCTTTTATGGAGGTAAATGTATGCTGTTTAAAAATCTCGCGATTGCTGAACAAGAAAACGACATATTTATTTATTATTTATTTTTCGTTGCCGATTTAGGCTCCCCAGATCAATCCCGCTGATGGGTGATTGCTGCTGGCATAAATCAATAGAACTAGCTGAGAGACAAGCGAAACGAAGGACCTGCATAGTGTGGTGGTGAACGCGTTACTCCCCGGAAAGGACAATAGCGCGTTCGTTCCCCACCGTAGACATATGCGGTCCGTAGTTTTGCAGATATCTCAGCATCATTGAAGTTATATTTCGCTAGGCAGTAAATAAAACGGTTAAGATTGTAATTATAACTAAAGCCTCAGCTTATAAGGATGTGTTCGGATACGAAGTAATTTCATTTTTATGGTCAGAGCTTTATTTACAAGTTTCCTATTCTGCTCGCTCACCTGTTCACTGTTGCAGGTTCTGTTGATTGTCTCTTTCCCATTAACATCAACTAACGCTATCACATTATGTGACAAACCCTTATGTTTCATTTTTTACAACTTATTAACTGTTCTTAACCGCATTGAACCTCTGGCTCGTACTCGTACTTTTTTCTGTCTAGCCTAAGCGCCTACTTTAACACCTCCATGCGTAACGATTGCTAGAACTGAAGTCCTATCCATAAAACTCACTAATGAGTAATCAGGTTTTGCTTCCATTTAGAATCAGACAAATTTCACGTTCGATTCACTACACGGAGAGAGAATGTTGAAATGAGGACGGACAGACGACAGTACTTATCGTTGCCTCGAAGTCAATATGCTGGTAGAGGTGCCTGTAGTGCTTACATGCTCTTCAGATGCATTTCTTAACTGAATTGCTTTCACTTGCAGAAAAAAATTGCAAAAACCATCTTTATGTTGCTCGTACATTTAGTACAAAGAAAGTTATGTTTGCTTTCCACCATCGGGCTTCTTAGTTCTTTCTTCCTTGTTTACCTTTCGCTGTGTGAAATAGTTTCCGTTGCTCTGATTATTCATCAAGGTCAAGGAAATGGTTTCATATGTGCAACACCTAGTTTTCTTTCATTTTCTGGTTTAGTTAAAAAGCAGTTTTTTCCTTTTTTTTCTTTACTTCCAACTGATTTCCTTGGCACAGCGCTTTGATGTCTTACACGCTTGCCTTGTAGATGGATAGGAGCTCATTTTTATTGTCCGGCTGCTTCAATGTTTTTTTTTTTCGCAATAACAATATCATCACGTTTTTTTGGGATTGCTTTAGGTGTAGGCATTATCGGACATTGTCGTTCTCCAAAGTGTCCTTAATAATTCGTTAATTGAGTTTGGTCCAAAATCTTCGTCTATTATGGAGAACAACATTATCCATGAAACTTGTTACTTTTATTCCATAAAGGATAAAAAGGATAAAGCTGTCGGTGTTTATTAATGGCTTAGGGATGCTCCATGCATTCGACTTCATTAAGCATCATTTGGAGATGTTTAATGCATACCTGGCCTTTACAAGGACTCGCAGTGTATCCAGCCAGGGCTGCTATCCTCCCAGACCGGTCTGGTACCAATTTGCCGACCAAAGGGGATGGAAGGTTTGGTGGGCCATGGGCGTGGGTATCGATTCCACGTGTGTGTTGCAAGGCGCCTCAGACCATTGTGCCGCACGCACCCCTATTACATAGGTATCATAAAAATTCGTCAGAAATATTATATTGGTGTGACGAAGTACGCTGGAGGTGTAATTGAGCAGTGCATATAAACCATTCCAAATTCGTGCTATTAGTTCTGCCGTTGCGGTTTGTAACCTACTCACTAGTGCGTACTTTTATAAGCCTTATTTATGGTAAGATTTGATTTGTTTCTTCTCATCGCTTTCTTTTGGAAGAAGCTTTTCTTGCGGTTATGTTGGGACTTTTCTATGGTCAACGTTCAGCATATTCTGGTTAAATTCCATTTAGTCGAAGTCGAAGAACAAAATTTTGAACAGATGCTAATACACGCAGCGATAGTAAGTGACATTGTCCATCAACCCTAATGGTTAGCTAAATACACGGATCACCGCTTAGTTCATTACGGATTTCATGGGAGTTTCTGAATATTGCGTTGATTTCTCAATCTTTCTATAATTCTGCTTGCGTTTCGAATAAGTTTGAAGCTATTCTGTCGGATGTTTAGGCCTTTATATGCCTTATATCTCTTAGGTGTGTAGTGGTAGCTTTCTCTAGGTCTATTACATTGTCGTAGTTCTGAGATTGTTGAAGATTCGTTACCTGGTCACTGTTGATAGCTGTTGTTTAGAAGATGGCATTAACGAATCTGCTTTACATCTACGAAGTCGAAGTCAGAGTCCAAATCAAATACTGCTCCATCAAAAAGACGCTTCGCGTCCAGCTCCCAATTCCACTAGTCGCGAGTTCGCGGAGCTTCATCGTCGGAGGGTAGATTTCACATTTATAAACATTTATGGATAGTTGTAGTTTTATTGTCTTCTAATTATAAAACAATTTTTTATAATTTATACACTTTGTATAAGAATTTCTAGAGGTTTGGATTTGAGTCAAAATTTTCTGATTGTTACACTTTTTTCCACAATATGTCCAATTCACGTAAACGAAAATGATGCCCCACTGTATGCTAGAAATTTTTGAGAAATAAATGAAACATTGAATATTTTTTTAATACTTCTGTTTATTATGTAAATAATCCCAGTAGTCAAAGGCTTATTGTTCGCATCCATTCAATATTTTTAAATTTGATGAGTATTCATATTATTTTCTGTTTAAAGAGAAACGCAAAGGAAGTTACATTAGAGCTCAGAAATAAATTTATTGCGCAGGACACCGACTTGTCATACGCACCGGTTTCGACCCGACTCACTCCAGCAAGCTCGCGTTCGAATTTGCGTGGCGCAGGAGTCGAGAGCGGTGACCTCAGGAAGAGTACTGAGAAATTAAATCGCATAGCAGTATTAAGAAGCAAGTACGTTGACTTGTGTTTTTTTTTCAGTAAACTCCTCTTCTTTTTTAAAGGAATCCACAACATCAGGCTGATGGTTGAACAGGTTTGATTGGAAATAAAGAGTTTGCGAAACTTGTCAAAAGGACCTCACGTACAACTCTGTTTATCATTCTGGTGTTCACAAGTTTTCTATTCGCCTCTGTTGCAAACCAAACTTGTGCGCTGCGCTCGCTTAGGCATGAAGAGAATTGCGGTTTCCTATGGTACCCGTTATTTTAGCTGCTTTTGATGAAATGACCCTTGAATCAGCCACCTTCGCTTTGCTGCTTAGCTAAATGTGCTCACGACGTTTCGGTATCCTAAGTGTCTTGAATACTTGGGCGTGAACGTTGAACTTGTTTACAGAAGGTAAGGAATCGAAGCATAAGAAAGAACCAATCTCCTGAAACTATCATCGTCTCATGGCAACATCGTCGATTTTGGTGGTTGGGCGTTGTTTGTTATAGGTCGAAGTCGATCACATGTGAAAAGCCCAAAGAAAACAGCATTGATCATTCGCGTTAATTTTGTCTCCATGACTATTGCTGATAAGTTTGTTACAACTGAAAAATTCAAGGGTTAAAAAAGTTTTAACGTATGTAAAAGACTATAACTCATCCTAGTGGTATGAATACCTTTTTCCAAAATGTTCTCTTGAAACTTTCACCCAAATGTATCCACTTAATTTGTCGCTACGTTAGAATAAATTACCATATCCTTCAAAATACCAGCCTTGTTGAGAAATGCGAAAAGCTTTTGAGTTCTAAAAGATTGGAATTTTATCCTTGTAAAATAAGAAAAGACTTGTTGGCGAAGATCTATAATTCTTATGGTTTTTAATCTTTACGAGCAACTTCAACTTCTATGTGTAGGCTGGTAGCATATTGTTAGGGATGCCGTTGTAAGGCGCTTACTCGATCCCACACTGGACCTACCAAGCCTCCCAGTCCTCCCGGGTCGAGAAACTGGTACCAGTCACGTTTAGGACCAGTTGGCTCCTACCAGTCCACAAAGATGGCGCCTTCCTATGGTCAAAATCCGTGGGAGCTCTAGCACGGCTATCCTAGGATGTAAAGAGGAGTAAACTTGGTCAGCATACAGTAATATTTATAAAGAACACCAAAACTCATCAAGCAGGAGCGGAAACGGCATGTAAATCTCAAAAGTTTTCGTGAAACCTTAAGTCCGAATCTATTAACCTTGGCATTGATCTGTAATTCGTGGGTTTTTTTTGTTCGGCACACACAAGATTGTTACTGTATTATTTATGTATCCACAATTGCTGGCGTTTTCGCCGAATTTCGCCTTTTTCAGGACCTCAGAAGGTCAGGTTAACCTCAACCTAGCTAGCTAAACAGCTCCATAACTTCGACAGAAAAACCACAACACTTAATTTTTTATAGCATTACATATAAAACAGTTTCTGCGCATAGTCACTATTCTCTATCAGTCTTCCACTGAACATTCAAAGTGGAGACCAGTCGTGTAGGGTTTACACGGATAAGTAATGCCTCCCTTTTAAGTTAAAACGTTACATTAAATATTTTATTAAATGCTTTCTTGAACGATTGATGCTAGAGAACGAATTAAGTCCAACCACAGCGATGCTGAGATATTTGCAAAACCCTGAACCGTAGGTGTCTGTGGTGGCGAACGAATGCGCTATTACCCTTTCCAGGGGCTAACGCGTTCACCACGACACTATGCGGGTCCTCTGTTTCGCCTGTCTCTCAGCTAGCACGATCGATTAGTGCCATCAGCAATCACCCGTCAATAGGGATTGATCTGTGGAGCCCACACTGGCATTAAATCCAGTTGAGCTGATGTGGTTGAAATCACAATGTTTACTTTCTATTCTCTGCTTAGTCCTTGGTCTGAGTAGTGCAGTTTTCGCACCGTTGTTATCCTTGTTTTTCTTTTTTATTATAATTGTCTTTAAGAATAACTCCAAAGCAGTTTATCATTAAAGTCCTCTTCTCGTCCACATCGAATGACAGAGCTCTTACCAAAATTGCCTCTTTTGAAGTGATAAAAGAATTTCTAGATTATACCTACGCAGATATTTAGATAGGCCGTCTTCACTGGTTGTGCGGGCTCCAGCATATTCTCCATTTCTTTGGAGTTTTGCTGGTTTACCCATTGTAGTTCCCTGGCTTCCCCAAATCAGCCAGGCCAAAGTCTGCCCCAGGTCGTCACCATCAGAGGCTGTCGCTGCCCTTGTGGATCAAAGGGAGATTTACCACCATACGACTAGTTTGATATCAGGACGCTGGTGGATCCTGGTATTGGTTTACTCGTAGCTGGGCTTCCTGGTTGAAACGCCGGATTCCTTTTCAGTTTGGGAGACCCTGCGGGTGGGATGAATCCCTGCGATGTACATCGCATCCCGACGCCCAGGAACAATCAGCAACGATGAGGTGGTAAACAGTTTGGAGGGTTTCTAGATTTCTAGACATTTCTGTACTATAGACAGCATTAATTTCAAGTCGTGTGCACAGCGCCACAACTGTTGGTAAACATATATAGGGGCACGTTGGGGGTGATCGTTTTCGTGGATCTGGAATCCCATTATTTTAGTCTGAAACATCAAGATTAAACAAACATGAGTAGCATAATGACAAGTAATTCTGACCGAAACAAGGAGACCTGAAATAATATGTATAGTACCCAATCACATGCAACTGATGTTGGTCAGCGGTAAGACACCGCTCTCAAGTTAAGATAGCTTAAGGAACACCGGCATAAAGCTATTGAAGAACCCACTTCCATTCAGCCTAATTATCGTTTTAGTTAGTATAATATGTCGTTTTCTTTCTCAGCAGTCGTGAGGTTGTATTCGGCACACACGCGTTTTCTTTCCTACAAGAAGCGCATATACAACACAACGGTAGCTGATGTTTGTGCAGTATCGCTTTCTTCAGAGCCTGGAAGGGTAAACTGATACGATATATATATATATATATATATATATATACTTAGATATATATGATAAGCATTGCGGAGACGATTTTGATATAAAAGTTGCTTTCCTCATCCGGGATCCTAGAACACCAACGCACAAGCTCCTTCAGGCGTTTTGGATAAGTGCTAAAAATCCTACAATGACTGACACAGAGGAATGACCCGAGATCACATGTGATCTCGCCCCTTACCTTCGTATCGATCGTTGATGTGGGGAGTGTAGTCGTCAACCATATGGGACTCTGAACGGCTCTTCTTCCTTGGTGGAAGACAGGCGAAAAAACCGGTGGGTTTTTCGAGAAGCTGCTCATCGTGTAATTATCGTGCAGATTTTCATTCTTCAGTTTGTGCTGTTGAAGCGTTTGACCTAGTAAGTTGCGTATTACTGTACCCTTCCAAGCTCTGAAGAAGGCGATACTGCCGAAACGTCAGCTACCGTGCTGTTGTATGTTCTTGGTGTAAGGAGTTAAACGTGTGCTGAATAACAACCTCACGATTGCTGAAAAAGAAAACGACACATTTATAATCCAATGCCGAGGTTAAGAGAAAGTCGATCTTGGGAACTATTAGTCAGTATACTTATTATCTCTGCTTCTTTTGCTTCCATAATTGAAAAATTATCTGGGCTTCTTTTCCTTCCATGATTAAAAGTTATGTAATTGTAACTAATGTGATCTTTGGTTACCGTATGTTAATTTTCGACAACAGTTTTTCATTTTCAGGGAGGTTTTCATCATGTTTTGAGTAGCAGTAAAACGACAAAAAAAAAGGTAGAGCTCTCTCCCTAAGGAATGCGTCATGCATTTGACTTTATTAAGCAACGTTTGGAGGTGATTGAATGCATATCTGGCCTTTACAATGACTCGCGGTGGCCCATCGATGTGTCGAGTCAGTGCTGCTATCCTTCCAGACAAGTCTGGTGCGAATTTGTCGACCCTGGAAGCATGGAAGGCTTGGTGAGCCAAGGGCGCGGGAATCGATCCCATGTGTATGTCGCAGAGCGCCTCCGACCATTGCGTCACACGAACCTTTATTGAGTAGCAGTAACTACAGAATTAAAAAATCTCTAGTTCAATTATTATCATCGTTATTATTTATTATGTTAATGTTCAGAGTTTAGGTTGCACCAATCAAGTGAGAATTTACGGAAATCGTCCGATAACCTGGGACTTCCTTCCACTGGTGAGAATGAGAAAGAGCCAACGCGAACACGTAGTATTAGCAGCTTAAGAGGAGGTAATTCACTCGAGGCCTATGGGACGTTTGATGTGGATCAACACCAAAAGTAAGGGATAGTAACATAGTTTTCCTGCTTTTATTTCCAACGTTGGAACTGTTCGTCTATTATAGGCGCTAGTTATTGAAACCCTTTGTTGTTTACACACACAAATATTTTGTCTTGACTGTTACTGCTAGCCGTTTCTTGTCCAGCTATCGCAGCAAACGATATTGAAAGAAACAAAACGGTAATTATACCCACAAGATGCTGAGACATTTGCAAAACTCCGGATCGCAGGTCTGCAGTGGGGGACGAACGCACTATTACCCTTTCCGGGCTAACGCGTTCACCACCACACCATGCGAATCAAGAAAAATCATACCGCACGCCGATCTCTTCAATGTTCAGTGTACTTCTTCAGTATTGGTAAGATCAGGAAAGCTAAAGAAAATTGATATTACTTCAGTTTCTAGCGCATTGTTTTGCTTTCACTTCTGTAAGCATAGTGCTTAGAAGTACTGTGTTTATTTGTTTGGAACATACTTTTCTCTGTTATGAACAGTTCAGTACGTGACAACAAATGAATGAAAAGTTATGGATTTCAGTTGTGCTTTTTCTTCCAGAAAACCTATGGATGGTTCGGCAGAGTTCTCTAGTAGGTAATTTTCAGCGTGTCATCGTTGACGCACTCACGATTGCTAGCTCGCAGTGCCGGTAATGTATCATTATTGGGTCGCGACAAAGACGAAACTCCAGCGTCGCGACTGCAGAATACTATCGACATGTTGAAGAAAGCAAGGCGAGTCCATTCAACACCTCCATGCTGAGGATCAAAAAAATTAGTAAAATATTTAGTAGCTTTTAATAACTTGGAAGAATATCTCGAAAACTTTTTTAGAACTTTTTGGAGTCTGGATGGAAAAAGACTACACTATGTGTCAAATAGAGCTCATTAGTGAACTAATAAGGCGATAATGCGCATTGATTCCAATTCGTCCGTGCCCGGAATCACTTCTGCTTTTCAAATTCGAGTGGACAATTCTCACATCGTCGTGGAGATTATGAATTGATGTAAAAACATTTAGAATCCTCAAATTTTTGCAAAGAGGACGTGAATTTTCCCACCTGACAAAACGCTGATTTTTTTGAGCTCCAGAAATCATTTTTTCTTCTGTCATATTTCGAACAAAAAGAGCGGTTGAGCAGGCAGAATTTCGTCGCAAAGGTCAGTGTGATGTTCATGAATAAATCATGACGCTTGTGACTTCGCACTTGCGTTGATAGTCTACAAGTTTATATTTACTCACTATTTTTCCCTGCGCTCGTGCGCCGCAGTGGTCGGAGACACACTGCAGTACACACGTGGAAGCGATCCCCGTGCCCATGGCCCATCAGGCCTTCCATCTCTTCGGGGTCGACAAATTGGTACCGGACTTGTCTGGGAGGATAGCAGCACTGATTGGATACATCGATAGACCACTTCAAGTCGTTGTAAATTCCGATATGCATTCACTCACCTCCAAACGGTGATTAATGAAGTAGAATGCACGGTGTCTCCCTCAGGGATTGATCAACACCAAGAGCTTTCCCACCACCGACTTTCTATTAACCTCGGCATTGATCAAGTAATTCTTCGTATTCTTGTTGAGCAAACACGATGTGTTACTTTTATTCTTTATTCACGAATAAGCTGACGCTTCGGCGGATTTCACCTTCCTCAGAGCCTGGAAAGGTCAAGTTGACAGCAATCTATTCGGCCAAAGACCTCCATAACCAAGCAGAGAAAACGCTAAACCAAAATTTCAATCACATTGAACACAGCGTTTTCTCTGTTTGGTTATGGAAGTGTTTAGCCGAATAGTTTGCTGTCAACTTGACCTTTCTAGGCTCTGAGGAACGCCAAATCCGCTGAAACGTCGGCTTATTCGTGAATAAAGAATAAAATAACACCTCGCGTTTGCTCAACAAGAATACGAAGAATTACCAAGAGCTTTATCGTTAATCCTTTTTTCTACTCTTTTCGTAAATTTTGCATTTGCATCAAGTCCTTTACTGAAACGTTCTTGAAAAGTATAAGAAGGAACGCCTTCTCTATATCCACAAGCTCTTTGAAATGTCCAAGTTGCCAAGAGAAATGATCAGCAATTGGCGAAACATCCGCTGTGTTGTAAACTTGAGAAGGCATCATGTAAGGTGTTTTGCAAAAATTCTCGGTATATGAATTCAAATTAAGTAAAAGTGGTAGAGGAGGTCAACAGGAGAAACCGTTTTTATGGCTTTTAGACGACACGGCTGACCATTTTTCGGTGTAAGGGTTAATGGCACCACATTTTGAATTATCGTTCATTATTCATGTTTTTTTAAAATGTTTTCACAAATATTCACTTTATAAGCCTGAAGTATTAAAAGACGATGAATTTAATTTGGGACGGATCTGTCGAATTGTGAGCATGAAAACAAGTATCTTCTTCGGTTGCCTTTCGCTTGTGAAGTATTTGAATGAAAAATATTTCTGAATCGAGTTATTTGTTTCAGCAACACCGACTTAACACAATGCTCACTTTACGAAGAGCCTGGAAGTCCATGCGGGGAGAAAATGCGCAGGCGCGGTGCTGTTCAGAAAAGGGTGACACATTAGTACTTCATTAGTCAATTAGTCCTCTTATTTCTTCGTTCGTTAGAACGTTCTTCTTCTTTAATCCGTTGTTTATTTTTTTTTCGAGCGTCTGAGATTACCTCGATTGCTGCAATCTTTCCTTCTTTCTTAATTTCATTAAAATTCCGGATTCTACTGTCTTCTAGGTTGAACGATATCATCCACGTCATCGAGCAGCACGGAATCAAACAAGCGAAGAGAGTGACAGTAACGGAAGTGACGCAAGTCCATTAAATCAGAGTATAAGTCGGCGACTTGTTTCATCTAATAATAGGTGCGTATATTCGTCTACAATCTATGTTCATAAGGTGTTTTCAGTAGCTGTTTAGTTACTGAAGGTTTTGGCATGTAGTAATTGTTGAGACGCATGACACAAGGCCATAAGTACTTTAGATGAAACAAGGTTTCTTAACACAACTTTTAAGCTTCTGCAGCGATAATTGGGGAAAGTGTGTTCGAATGTTGTTGTGCAAGAAAATTCCACTAAATTCCACACCCTTGCTTTGATTTTCTCTGTCAGTTTTTTACTCTCCTGGTCCTATCAGCAGTCACTCATCAATTTGTTGATGAGATTGGGTTTCCATTATCACCTCAAGATGGTCATTGTTTACTGTTAATGAAGGTTCAATACTGTTTTGCTCATCAAAACTCGTATTTCCAGACTTGTTCAGTGTTCACTAGGGAACAGGTCCTTTATCCCATATTTTATTTCCCATATTTTACAATCTGAGTTTCCCTAGCGGTTTGCCCAAATTTGAAAACATACGCCAAAACAGTTTAATTTTCTTTTCTTGAGGACATCATTTCAATCAGCGTGAAATCACTGCATAATTGAATTTTTTTTTTCGCCAACAAACTTTAACACATCTTAAATAATAAGAAGTGTTACGTGTATGTCCTGAGAGCTGTAGTGTAATTTTCTACTATGTCCGAATGTCCTCAGGTTTCCAAAGATTTTTGTTATCGGAAAATTACTGATAGGTGTTGAATAATATCGTCATTGAGACTATGGTAATACACTTCGATGTAATATGATATCATAATAGTAATAATGCGGTTAAATTGTAATCTTGACGTGAAGGGACTACTATAAATCTGAAGATATGACGTCGTAGCATAAAAATAGAATGTGCATTTACACTTGTCCGTCCTGGAGTTGGTTTACGAAGAAGTGACTACTCTGTTTTAATCCTAACTATTGCAACCTGCCTTTTTCTTTGCGTAGAACTCGTAAAATACCGTTACAGCTTTCCTTCAACTCCGACATTGTTTGCTGGATTTGTCTTTTAAGAAACTATGAAAACTTTTACCTGACGGGTGATTGCTGCGGCAAAGATCGATAGAAATAACTGAGAGACAGGCGAAACGAAGGACCTGCATGACGTGGTGGTGAACGCGTTACTCCCCGGAAAGGGCAATAGCGCGTTCGTTCCCCACCGTAGACATTTGCGGTCCGGAGTTTTGCAAATATCTCAGCATCATTGATGTTATATTTCGCAATATACCCTGCCATTAAAAAGAGTAGACAGAAAACAATAAGTTAAAAGTTGTGACTATCAGAACTTTGTTACTCGTCTCAAATATCGTCTTCGCATGAGGGATTTCGAGGCAGTTATTTGCGAGGGTATGTGCCGTGTCCTTGGATAGTAAAGTTGTGTGCGATCAAACGCTGACCTAAAGCAACAACTTAGCGTTGAGACGGATTTCTATTCAATATACGAGTTCCGTGTTTTGTTGCGCCGACTAAATTTATACTTTGGGTAGCCAAAAGCGGAGTTGTAACGAAAATAATGAAAATAGAAAATAAAATGATAAAAACTAATAAAGTGCATATATATATGCGGGTTGTTGTAATGTTTGTAAAATGAAGGATCTGATACGGACATTGTGGTTCCGTTTGTCTCTTTCGGGACAAGAAGTCCATTGGATTGCTTTAGGGTATAACAAGAACGAACGGAAGCTTTGCGGTACTCCCTTGAGTCACTCGATTGTTAATATTGACTGCACGTAATGCGATTAGCCATGATTACTAGTTACCTAGTTTGACCTAGACCTCATAGTGAAGGGAACGGCGACGGTGCTCTTCACGCGTCGTAAGAAGTCGTACTGCTAGAGGACGTAAGTATACCCAAGCGAATGTTGAAGGCCACTGGGTCAAGTCACCAAGCAATGTTTCCGTCCTCAGTAGCATTCCGCTTGGTTAAGATTCGCCGCACCTATTGCCGTGCCCGACGACTAGGAAGTGGTATCAGTGCAGGTCTGGCGCGCTGGAGCCCTCGAGTAATCCGTGATACAAGAGGTTGCATAACAGAAATAACAAATACAAATAGATGATTAGCACAGGACATGTTGAAGTGAGAGATAGAGAATTTGTCACGAGAAATACTCGTATAGACTTTATAGACGGTCTTAGGATTATTTCGCAACATACCCTGCCATTAAAAAGAAAAAGGCGGTAAATAAAAGGGTTAAGGTTTTAGGATTGTTTCATAAACTTGATGAATAACACCAGTATACTGCAAATTTAGATCAGTTTCAACAATGGATACGTCGCATCAAATCGAAAGTGAGTCTACCGGTAGCCGACGATTCTTCGATCAACCGCGATGCACAACGACTCCAACATTTCTTTCTAGTTCTGCACGGCGAGCTACTAATTATTTGGCCCAAAAAATGGCAGAGTGGGTTCCACTTACAGTACCAAGATAAGAATTCCTCTATGGCTTTCTTGTCTTTTCTTTAATTATATAGTTCTATTCACATTCTACCACATTTTATCTTTTAGTACGTCGTGACTTAAAAATTGGGGTTTGTAACTACAATGAGGATGAGATGCTTGCGAAACTCAGGACCGTAGGTGTCCACAGTAAGGGTCGAATTTGCCGTTATTTTTTCCGAGGGCTAATACGTTCACTACCACACCATCCAGGCCCTTCGTTTTACCTTTCTCTTAGCCATGTTTTAACCTATAGATGGTATCAGCAATCACCCGTCAACGGGGTTGATCTGAGGAGCACATTGGCGTTGGACCCAGTCAAGCCAAAGGTGTAGTATAAATAACAATGAAGTCAGTTGTTTTATTTACTGCCTATTTGTTTTCATGGAAGAGTATATTGTAAAATATGATTGTAATGATGCTAAGATATTTGCAAAACCCCGGACCGCGAGTGTCTGCGGTGGGGATCAAACTCGATATTACCCTTTCCGGCGTCTAGCGCGTTCACCACCACACCATGCAGGTTCGTCGTTTCGCATTCCTCTCAGCCGTATTTTAACCTATCGGATTTCTTTATATTTAGAATATAGTCCAGATTTATTCCTCATTTTATTAAACTTGCTTGAGCTTGTTAAATGTTCGTTGCGGGAAACGTTCCGGCTCTATCCTTCTTATGCGCAGTGCTGATTCGAGACGAGTGTCTACGGCAGTTCTTCTTTATATTAGCTTTCTTCTTGCGGTATTCTGTTCTACTGAACTGGATTAGATGCGGCGACGATGATTGACGCACATGGCAATAAACTACACTTGAATAATCACGGCTCAGAAGAAGCTGAAATCCGGAAGCGTTAGCAACAGTAAATAACTGTAACATCGTCTATGCTTATAAATAGACCGAGGAGTTGATTATCCATGCCAAGGTTAGATGAAAACCAGTACCCAAGTCGTTTGTTTCCATGTCCTTCCGCCAAGTTAATGTTGTTGACTTAGGGGACGATACTTGTTGTCGCGAATGAATAGTAAGTCTTGTTGGTGATTGAAATGCTCTAGTGCTTTCCTCTAAAATTACCGTGATGTTCTCTTTCGCTTTCATCATGCCAATATTTTAACAAGTGGTAGATAATTCTGGTCCGTACATTTAAATGTAATTTGCTGAGACCCCTACATGAAGTTCCTATCTATTTTTGTTTTTACTAATGCATTTTTCTTTCGGTAGTTTTATTCCATGTTCTTTCTTGATTTCTCAAATTCCTAATTGAAGCAGGGTGGCTGCGTCGTTTTAGCGTGATTATTGCGAGTTTCATGGAACACACATTAGAGGTTTCCCACTATCTTGCTTCCAGTTATAGTGTAGTTGTAGAAGTTTATTTTGAGCGGTTCCTAGAACAAAAGCTTGGCTAAGTGGAGACTCAGAATTTTTCATTTTGGGTTGTTCATGTTCATGTCCAAAAAGTTTCTGACATGAAAACATGATACATTTACAATGAGGGCTATGGGATTTCCCTTTCTGACGTGAAAATATGCAAAATTTGCAATGAAAACAATAGGACTTTCCTGTTGTTGTTTAGCTTTAAATCATTCATTGTACTCTTTTTATGAATGCCTAGCAAAATCTGAAACATATTCGTCAAACGTTTTCCATGTTTTGGTAGAGTTTTTGTCTTAGATTGGATTGGGATAGTTTTGTACTTTGGCAAAAGAGACCTTCGACCTTCTGTATTATGTTTTTCCAACTCGGCGGTGTTTCACACGGTCGCTGCGCTCACTTTGAATTTCACGCAAATACCTGAGTTTTTTTTCGACAGGCTGATTATTGATTTTTCATCCGACATTTCCGATAAGAATCCCTTACATCGTCGATGTCATACTCTCAAAAATCCTGGCAGTTTCTTCAAATTTCACTATACCTTTCTGTTTAACTTCATTTCCCTCCAAAGAGAAAACGCCAATGAATTAACATTTGAGCCTTCAAAATTTGATACTTGAGCTATTTTCTAAATGAGCGAATTTAGTCACTTTTATGGCATAGATTTGAGCCGTAATAAGTTGACTTCGAAATACTGATGAGCTCGCATTTGCTCCTTTTTGTCAGATTTCCATCGTTTTCAGCGAAGACATGGTTGGTCCGGATCTGGGCAGCGACGATTCACCACGATCGTCACTGAATTCTTACGAATGGAATGCATTGCTGGAGGAAGGAGCAGCCTGTCAACGTCAGTTCCCCACTCCTAAAACTTCCAACCTAGATTTGTTTTTATAAATATTTCTTTTTCTTCATGCACCTTAGTGGTGGTTGGTTATTTAGTTGTTGCCTTGATTTTTGCTTCTGTCAAGACACCATGTTTTACTAAAAACGTGAAAATCTGAGAGGGACGATTTTAAAATTTTTCTTCGCTCTTCTTCATTCCTTTTTCATTTTTTTGGAAGACTATTAATTCTAGTCAAATTTCATAAGTCTAAAAAATAGAGTTGCTTGGAGTATAATCTCTGAAAAATGGTTAGCTTAATCATATGAAGCTTAGTCGTGTAATGCAATCCAGAATATCATTTCTGCTTTTTCAGTTCTCGGTTTCATTTTGATCTTGTATCTGGTTTGTTTTCAGAACTTGTGCGTCATGTCCAAGATTGTTTTGAACAATTGCAAGTAAACGTAGACAAAGCCGTGCAAGCCCGTATGCTGGTTCGTTCTTTTTTAGATTTTTTGAAATGAATTGTTTTCATATTGATGCTGAGATATTTTGAAAGCTCCGAGTGCGGCTACCGTGGGGACTGAACACGCTATTACCGTTTCCGGGGCCTAACGTTTTCACCACCACACTACGCGAGTCCTTTGTCTCTCCTTTCTCTTGGCCGTGAATTGTTTTCGTTGTTTTTTCTGATAACATTCAAAATAGTCAACGTCATGTACTTTTTCCTGTCTGATGAGAACCTATGAGGTTATGAGACTTTTCCAAATGTGATCGTAAAGCAAAAACATGCTATTAATGTATCCAAATGGACAAATCGCAATTTTATCAAGGTACCAAGACTTGAGATTGAATAATCGTGAAAACTTATGACGAACTAATAGTTATCCTTTCCCTCTGCAGTGGTGTGATCAATAGATCCGCAACTATGCGGGCTTTTTGTTAACCACAGATAATTTTTCGTCGAGTAGAGTGCATTGGGATTGAAGAGAACTCATGGAAGAAGTGTCATCATATCGCTCTAATTATATCTGTAGTTTTCTAAGAGTTTTTTTTAAAAGTTTGTTTGAAATCAAAATTTAAAGAGCGAGCCAAGTGATGCATCAGAATTTCTAACAAAGTATGGCACCTGATCAAATTTACGACGCATTTATGGACACCATCGTATCTTCCTGGACAAAATTCCCAATAATCAGTCACGTTGTCTCTCCAAATATGTGCTCCAAAGAAAAACGCAAAAGGGAAATGATTTTTGAGCCGTAAAAGGACTGGAATTTCACCATGATGGAGTAGAAAACTTGTTGATGAAGACATGTAAATTCCAGTCGTTTTTAAATCGATCAGTGAAGTAAAATTCCTTGCGAACTGAGATCCCATGAGACAAAAAGGGGCAACGACGTATGTGTCCGTGTAGTTCACTGCAAGTCGAAATTTGTTTTATTAAGAATGGAAAGCATATTTACTTTCGCCGACGTGCATTGAAATGAATTCGTATCGTTGCGAGTGTGTCCGAAGTGTGATCTTAATCGGATTGAAACATTGGACGCAGTTAGAGAAGCTTCTCAATGCACTTACCAAATGCAAATACTACTGCATACATCCAATGGCCCACTTGCTAAATCCTCGAAACTATAGTTGAAATCCACTTGAGAGCCATTGTTTGTGGTTTAGGACTATTATGCACGAAGTATTCATGACTATGAAGTTTTTTACATAAACTTGAGGAAGTGTGAGAAAAAAAATTACTGTCCCTAGATGAAATTTTACCAAACACTTCGATGGCCCGTACTCATATGGTATGCTCTTACATTACATTATAATTGAGCGCGCATTTCACTGAAATTTCAAGGTAGCTGTGTTGAGGAGTTCATTGGTCCTCATCATTCGCAGTCGATCGGTCGATTATATTCGATATAGTAGGCGGGACTATATAAAGCATCAACGGTGTTGTAAATAGTCTTCGAAAGGTTTTAAAGTGGACTTTTCGCAATCGTAAGTGTTATAATGAGTGGAAATATTAATATTTCCACGACTGCTTGTTTAACTGTACCGCTATTCCAAGTGTGCGCGTGTGACACAGTGCTTGGAGACGCCGTCCAACACACACGTGGAATCGATCCCCGCCCCATGGCCCACCAAGCCTCCCATTCCTTCGGGGTCTGCAAATTGGTACCAGACCTGTCTGGGAGGAAAGCAGCAATGGCTGGATATATCGGTAAGCCACTGCGAGTCCTTGTAAAGTCCAGTTATGCACACCTTTAAATGATGCTTAATGAAGTCGAATGCATGGCGTCTCCTTCAGGGATTTATCAACGCCGAGAGCTTTATCCTTTTATTCCGAGTATGATCCTTTGCGAAAAAAAACATACTGCGATTTGTGGGTTTCAAGAACTGCATCATGGTACAGTGAGGAAATTTATATACTTTTTACAAAGATTTAAGGTCCTGATAGTTTTATTTCAATCTATCTACTCTGGAAGTTAAATTTGTTTCAACTTACATGTGGGAAAAAATTTAATCTTTATACAAACATGTCTCAGCTCAGAGTGCGCGTTATCAGTTGAAATGAAAATCGTTAGCCTCTACGAGTCCTTATAAAAAGGGAATCAGTTTATCCTACCATATCATTTTTTGGAACTCAGAAATAGTTTTGTTCTGGTCTTTCTAGCCGGAACTCTTTTCTTGGGTAGCTAAGCAATTTTATAAATAGGATTTCGTCCAGTAGGATCATGATAGGTTCTCCAACACACCATTGGTTTCATTAGAAGTTTTTAAAACCTAATTTTCTTTTCAAGGGTTTGATTTCTTGAGAATTTTATTTCTAAACAAGTTTAACAAGTTTAGAATGCTGGAATATTTTGTACAAGCTACATATGTCCTTAAAGTAATAGCGTCTTCCTTAGGCCTTTCCTTAAGGTAATAATCCTAAAGTCTTTTCTGTTCCACTATTCCATTATTGGTGCAGTATATTTTGGACTACGTTTGATAGTGATGCCCGTTATCACGAGCATGGTATCGGTTCGATTCTGCTCCTAGCCAACGAAGCCCCTCATCCCTCCGGGGTCGGAAAATTGGTATCGAATTTTTCTGGGAAAAAATCACTCTCTGTAATCCAATTGGGAACGCTCCAGCCCGGCCATCTCAGGACTCCAGGTCGACTAACATTCTACGACATTCAAGATGAAATGAAAATTCTCAAGCAACAACCGAAGCTACACGTGAAAGTTGGAGGATCTTCGTGGGCAGTGGATGCGAGGAAACGAATTGAATGTGAAAAGTGCTGGAATCCGTACAGTAGACATGAAGACGGGTCAAATAAAAATAAAAAAAAAACAGAATGTTTGAGATATGAATTGAATCGTCGCGAGTGTTTTAGAAATTATGTGTTAAGGTTGAAGAGTCTTCGATGACTTCTGAGCAGAAACGTGTCATGATGGCTCATATCGAAAAGATGACGCAGAAGATGTTAGAGAAACTTATACCTGGTACTCGGTGCGTTTTCGATTATATTTCTTAAGTTTTGATTTCCAGTATTTTTAATTATTTATTTCCCCTTTGCCCTATTGCCCTACACCCTTAACACTTTAGATTGGTTGTACGCGAAATACTTGCCGTATTGAGTAAGAGCTAGTGTCAATGATATTTCAAATCTATCCACTTATTATTAATACGTATTTTGACATATGCATTCCATTTATTAGGTTATAACATATGAAATGTCCGATTTTAAATTGAAATTTAAATAACCATAACTTTTTTCTTGTTAATCTTTATTAATCCACAGAAACACTATTAGAATCAGCATATTTTTTACAACAAGAAACAAGTTTTGTGATTCCAATTTTAAAAAATTTTGGGCTTTGGTTTCAATAAATTTTTTAAAGAGATTTTAAACGGCTGTTTGGTCGTTGAAGATTTCTTTCCGTCAGAAGTGGTCCAGATGCTTAAACAAACGAAAAACCGTTGGCGAAAAATCTGGCGAGTAACGCGGACGTGGTAAAGTTTTGTAGAGCACCTCATTCAGCTTTCTTAATGTCATTTAGGAAACGCGTGGACTCGAGTTGTCATGAAGCAATATTGGCCCTTTTCTATCGACCAGTGCCGGGCGCTTGACGCGTAGTCTTCGATGCGCTTCTTCGATTTCAGCACAGTATTTTTCTGACGTAATCCTTTCGCCAGGTCGTAAGACTTTTCAACGAATTATACCGGCCATTCACCACTAGACGGAAACCATTGTCTTCTTTCGTTGCAGAATCGGTTTAGGCACGTTTCGTGGGTTCTCATCGGCGTCCAGCCATTGTGCGGAACTACGACGGTTATCGAACAGCATCCAATTTTCCAATTTTCCTTGCAAGTTATAATGTGATTCAAAAATTGATCTCCATCTTCGCAAATCAGTAGCGGATTGGAAATCTCCAGACGTTGAGTTTTTTGCTTCTCTTCGAGTTCGTATGGAACCCACTTGTCCATTTTTTTTTGCTTTGCCAATCAACTGTAAGTGACCTGAAATGGTCATAGTACTGACTGTATGCACTCGTAAGTTCTCGTACCGTTTAACGTGGATTTGATTCGACTAGAGTACGAAGTGCTCCTCGTTAACCGTAATCCGTAATTTCTGCCCTAACACGCTCGTCGTTCGCAAGGCTCTCGTTTTCGGATTCAAACTTTCTGTACCAACGACGAACGGTGTGTTCGTTAACAAAACCGCCTCCAAACGCGGTGTTGATATTCAGAGCTCCTGTCGCGTCCTTACGTCCATTCTTCCACTCATACAAGAAGGGACAAGGATATCACGTTGATTCATATTAAAATTAAAGTCGGTAAAAATGTTAAAATAATAAGTCTTGAGAAACCCAACACTATACTGTATATAAAAGTGTAGACTTTGTGCTTCAAAAATATGTATTAAACATACATAAAAACAAAGTTTTTACTTTAAAAAATTACACGGAAAGTTAAGACCATGAAATCGGATATTTCATATGTTACAAACTAATATTTTCCTTGGTTGTGCATGCAGTTCTCATTGAGCCAGTACGCATCATTTCTGCAGTAAATCGCTTAGCACATATTTGTATCTGTTCTTTCAGATCGCCGAGTTCGCTTGAGGACACCAACGGTAACGGCTATACGCCCATCAAAAATCCACAAACTTGTGGAGCTATGAAGACGAGCCTACTACATTGATCACTTGTAGATTGTCTGATTATTCCGTTCCTAACGAGCTCTAAATCCTAAATTCCATGACGTCTTCCTTTAATTTTTTTTAGATAACGCACTCGTCTTCTACATTTCTAATACTATTCATTATTTTTGTGCAAAATTCCAGTATTCATACATTAGTAATTTCTGTTTTTACATTAATAGACCAGTGATAGCGCTATGCCTTGTATCAATTCATGCTCATTTCTGCATATTCCTATATATAGGCAGAATTTTTATCTGACCCTAACTTTGCTTTCGACATTGATTTATCTCATGCTCAGAATATTGGATTTAATTACTACTTGTTCCCTTGCTCTTCGACTTGCAAGCTTTTTCTGCATTTTGGCGTACAAACTTAATATCTAGTATTTCTAGCTTTGTTTCCTGTAAAATATAGAACAAAAAGTAACAGCCATTACGGTAAGTCGTTGCTAGTACATTCAATAAATGATAAACTTAAACTGTAGTTGTAAGCTTCTGAAAATCCGACGAAACACACCCAGTGTGGTTTTCCATGCGGTGCTTGTTGGTCAGTGGTTGCTATATGCTCTCATTGTTCACCAGAAGAATAAATCCGCTGATCCAGTTCATTTATTCTCGGAGAAGAATTGTGAGCGGGATTTCTGTACGAAAGATCCTTAATGATGAACTTGTGACAATCACAAAAATAGAGGAAAACGTGTAGTCACAAATAATTGTACTTTTGCATTGTGCTTTATTGGCTAATCACCGAAGGTCCCAGTTCTTCCTTGATTTCACTGCTTATCCTTGATGAGCAAACACGAGGTTGTTATCAAAGCATTTAATAATACACAATGGCCGGTGGTTTTTCCTTCTTTAGAGCTTGGAAAGGTCAACTGGCACGCAGTCTACTCAGCAAGGCACCTTTGTAACCTTAACAAATAAGACTTAGTACAGAAACCTTTATTCGGGCAGCAAACAATTTTCTTTTAGACATTAACCATTTTCTTCTTTGTTAGTCTTGATAAGTGTTTAAAAGAAGCTGCTTATTTTTCGAACGAAAGTTTATGGGTTTAAGTTCTGTTTGCTAAGGTTATGAAGTTCGGCTGAGTAGATTGCATGTCAAGTTGACACTTCCAGGCTCTGATGAAGGCGAAACCGCCGAAACATCGGCTATTCTGCATTGAAAAATGCTGTAATAATAACCTTGTGTTTGCTTATCAAGGAAAAATAGTGAATTATTGATCAGTGCTGGCGTCAGAAAGAGTTGGTCCTGGGATTTTTTCTTTCCATTTGTTCTGCTGTGTCATTCATGGAGATAGACTCTTGTGAGAGTCAGTTACATCTTTGAGGCGTTTCATGTTCTTTCCTCTGGCATATTAAATGTTGTTTCGGCGAGTTTTTTTCACAGGCAGTTGCATGCACTTGTGTATCTCAGAATGGATTATTGGGCTGAGATTACGATTCTAAGAGGACGACAACGACTCCTGAGATTAGTTGGTTGAACTGTTGAGAAATGTACAACAGGCCGAATCCAAATAGACTTATGTAATTAAAGCATTGCCTACACCATAATTTGATTGACACGATCAATACATGCAGAGATGTTGAGTAAGGTTGGCAGCAAGAATTAAAGCTGAGAAGGAAAAGGAAATGAAACAAATCGAATGAGAAAGTTGATGACCACATAAAATATATGGTATGGGGATCAATTTTTGCCGCACATTGGTTGAAAAAGATCAAGGAGGAAAAGGTAGTGGTTGTACAACGAGAGACAAAGGTCCATTTGTGCTGTGATCGCCTCATTGCTGTATGATGAAGTTGCTGCTCAGCGATATACGTATATTATGGTCGTTCCTGCAAACCTGAAACGTAAATCACTCCTGCCTTTGAATGTCTTGAAGACAACGCTAATCGTAGATTTGCACAATCCACTGAATATTTTGCGTATGTTGATGACTTATGAAGGGTGAATGGCAACACCAAATGAAATAATCTGTATGCAAAATAGTCAGAAATCTTACTATAGCAGATGACGGAAAACATTTATTTCAAGAAGGAGAATGGCCTCTATATTAACTGTTAAAGAGAGGAAAACTGTAGGAAAGGAATGTAGCCTTCTAAATCATCCAGGTAGTGTACACTCTATGTGAGGTTCCCTTCCTGGAAAGTCATTTGTGATCCATATCTCAACCCGAAGAACCAGTGGGGTTAGAAATTCGTTTACTGCGCTTACGTACTTCAAGAGTTTGAAAAATGAACTATGTCTTTCTTCAACACATTTTGTTTACGATTTAATGCCGTGTATGAAATGATGTAGACCGGTCTCGGCCATCTTGATGTCATAGGAATCACAACGTTCACATATGTATGTTCACCACTCAGTGTAAAAGGTAGGATGTTGATAGCGATTAAATCGACCTGATGTTTAAAAATAGTGAATATAATCTTAACCTTTTTATTTACTGCCTATTATTCTTAATGGTAGGGTATTTTTGTGCAATATAACTACTATAATGCTGAGATATTTGCAAAACTCCGGACCGCAGGTGTCTGCGACGGGGAACGAACGGGCTATTGTCCTTTCCGGGGAGTAACGTATTCACCACCACACCATGCGGGTTCTTCGTTTCGTTTGCCTCTCAGCTAGTTCTATCGATCTCTTTGTCATCAGCAGAAAAAATTAGCGGGTTCGCTCCCCACCGCAAACACCTGTGGTCCGGAGTTTTGCAAATATCTCAGCATTATAATAGTGAATATACCTCAACAATCTAATCTCGTTCCTGTAGTTAATCATTAACCCCCTCACGGTCACGAATGCATGATGCCTCATAAATCGTGGCCGTTCCTCCATCTTGCAACCTTTTCAGCATGCTGTTCACGGTGTTCGGAAATTTGTTACACCAACGATCTTGAAGTTTACAGTTCTTCATGAATATGAATATCTTCTGGACTCGCTCACCGCCAAAGTTGAAATGAAGCGTACATTTATCTCGGTTTTCTATAATGCTGAGATATTTGCAAAACTGCGGACCGCAGTCAACTGCGGTGGGGAACGAACGCGCTATTGTGCTTTCCGGTGAGTTAAAATGACGATGCGTTCTATTAATATTTAGTATTAAAAAAATAGGCAGTAAATGAAAAGGTTAAGATTGCGATTATATCTCGGTTTTTATCAGAAGGTGACGTGAAACCAGCCTTGACGGTGCGTTCTATTAATATTTAATTTTAATATCTTGGAGGTGTTGATTACGTAATTGCCGTAGTTTTTCGTCTTTTTGTAAGTGTTATTGAAGCGTTTGGCCTAGTAGATTGTATATCAGTATACCCTTCCAGGCTCTGAGAAGAAGGCGATACTGCCGAAACGTCAGCTAGCGTTGTATTGTATTGTGTTTCTATGGAAGTAAATGTATGCTGTTTAAAAACCTCGCGATTGCTGAACAAGAAAACGACACATTCATATTCCAAAGCCGAGATTAATAGGAAGTCGATTCTGGGAACAATTAATGGCTTAGTTCCTGTGGGCTATGATTATGTGCAATTTTTTTGTGACACTGCTTTTTCTACGCAGTGACAACATTCGTTCTGTACTCTGCTATCAATGCTGCAGACATCGCTATCAATTACAACACCCTTTCATGGCTTACTTGGATGTTATCGACTCCTTCGACAGAAGCTATGATGCGAATCGCTGTTCGCATTTTTCCATTGCAGTTTTGGCAAAATGTTGGTGAACTCACTATCAATGTAGCAGTCTGTTCTATACGTTATCAAACCACGAAGCTACCTTTTCACCGCTTCACTAAAAGTTGTCCAGTGTTTGAGCCGGCTAGGAAGTGCCGTGAAAAAAAAGCCGTGCAGGTAAAGCATTCTGCTGCGCATCGATTGGGAGATTGAATTGGTGGTACTGTGCGAAAGTAGGACGGCAAATCCAGTAAGATTCCTAGTGATTTTATGAGCTTGTCCTTTGATTTGTGCTCTACCGAATTTTTTGACATCAATTTAACATCAGGTTACTGTAGGAATATTTATAGAACTGCCTGTTAGATTCGTTCAAAATGTGATTAGTAAGAGTGCAAGTCGGCGATGGTTCTTTAAAACCGGCTTTCTTCAAATGAGATTATCAACAAACAAATTCCATATCAATTTTCCATTTTCCATTTTTTTTTCCATATTTCGAATTTTTAAATTCTATTTTATTCCTGCGATTAACTGGAATTCTTCTTTTTCTTTGTCCAAATCGAAATACATCATTCCATCCATTAAGAACGACGACGTTACTAAGCCGAATGTTGTGCAAGTAAATCTGAAATTTTCAAAGTTCCTAAGGAAGTGATGACTTATGTTCGCGCTTATCTAGAGCGAGTGTGTGCAGTCACTATAGTCATCATGAAGTACAACTCCTAGAACGGCCTTCTCAATATCGAGAGCGGTCTCAATACTTCCAAATATGGATGTACATTTTCAGTTCATTTGGTTTCATGACTTTTCTTTTACCACACTGTGTTTCTTCACTGGATAGCTAATGAAAAACAGATTAAAATAGGAGGGTGAGGTCAGAAAAGGCATTGTGTGCACTTAATGATGTAGGCCACGTCGAGTCATTCGAAAGGCCAATTCACAAAAACCTTTTTCGGATAAGTTCATTAACCGGTAATTTAACCAACAATTAAGTGTCCTTTCATTTTAATCATTATAGTTAATGTATGGGAAGTGTAGGCATGAAGAATATCTCGATGCTTCAAGCACCGTCTCATAAGACGGAAAGCAAAACTAGACGTCGTCTTCAGTAACTTAATGAGGGGTATAGCTTAGAAGGGACATAGATGTTGTAGATTTCGCCTTTCGTGCTCTAAAGGGTGCTTGATTGGAATGTGGAATGTGTTTAATAAACAGAGGAATCCGGTGAGTTCCATCGTTGGTAAGCCTCTTTAAGATTTATAAAAGAAGCTTTTCTGCAAATACATAGTTACATGTTCTCGACCAAAGACCTTGTATATAATACTACCATGTGGCGCAGTGGTTGGAGCCAGTACTGCGACACACACGTGGAATCGATCTCCACGCCCATGGCCCACCAAGCCTTCCACTCCTCCGGGGTCGGCAAATTGGTACCAAACTTGTCTGGGAGGATAGCAGCATTGGCTCGACACATTGGTAGGCCACGTCGAGTCATTCGAAAGGCCAGATATGCATTCAATCACCTCCAACGATGCTTAAATGAAGTCGAATACATTGCGCATCCCTCACGGATTGATCAACGCCGAGAGCTTTATCTTGTTATAATAGTACCAGGTTTAGGTATATTTCAATGGTACCTAGCTTCAGTTTGCTTCAGTTGTGAGGCAATTCCATAGTGACCATAAAGAGACGCTATCCATAGCTGATTGACATTGAGACAAATACTCAGCGTAATTTTGCAATCACAAGAGTTCTTTTGAAGTTTGCGATCGAAACGAATTTTTGTAAGAATTAAGGGCGCGTTCCCCTGCCATTATGAAAGCGTCAATTAAGCGCCATTTTCTATTCGTGACGTTATGGTTGATCTCCACACGGATTGTGTAATTATGTGAACCTCAATCAAAACAGCGATTTTTTTTCCCGAAAACTGGATCTCCATGAAAGAGGCGTGCTATGGACACGACCCATACAAGGCGACTTTCCTTCTCATTTTAACCTCCTATTTCAATTTTTTCTCTATTCATCCTCGTTGGCCTTCTTGACCTGGAATTGGAGTTTCTAACAATTTAATAGAAGGATTTTCGTTACGGATCACTTCCTCTTATTGATTATAGAAAGGTATTTATCGGCTGCTGAGTAGCAGTTGATGGTACTCATCTTCTTTTGAGGGGAAGAATGGAGACAGTGAATGGCTAATCGAGGTAATGTCGTGTGCGGGGTTCGTTGCGCAACAAAATCTGCAGCGCCGACATTTGAGGTGGAATTTTCCTTTCAGGAGTAATAGAGGTCTCGTCATCTAAGGTGTACATCAGTTTTTTGCTCTCGGATAAACAGAATCGGATAATTCAAAAAATGGACTCGCTTGAAGAGCAACCACATGGAATTTGATGCAGTCTGCAACCTCAAGACAAAGTGAAGTTCAAAGTCTGAAGAGATTGTTCTGGTGTTATAAGTACAAAGCGGGAAACAGTTTTCTTCAGCATCATCGTAAGCATGTTGTCTTTATCGGATTCTAATCACCTCCTTTACAATCCATGATGTGACCGACTCTTGTCATCCAACGGCGTAGGGTAGAGCGCCCTGCTTCGTGTACCATATTGACAGTCAATGAGAGCATGTAAAATATCGTAAAGAAAGACTTACCAATCATGTTCAATAAAATCGCTATCACCAGTATTCTATTTGGCTGCTTCAATGTCACTTCCATAGTGGAAAAACGAGTATTATGATGAATCAGGTGCAGTTCACCCACCAGAGCAGTCTTCCTCTTTAAGTCAAACCGTATAAAACGTTACTGGTTAATCAGAATCGGATAATTCAAAAAAACGGACTTTCTATAAAACACGGCATAATAATCGATAAATTTCTATACATGTTCTTACGAACTACCCTTTTTTCTAGTCAACGCGAGGTTGGTCCAGTTGTTCTTGTGATGCACATTCCTATGGGTGGGTCTCACTCAACATCCCTCGTGAACAACACACGGGTGCCCTAAGGCCCAAGATGGATGGCTTTTCAACATTAGCGTCTTTTCATGTGCTGGATCTTCATTAATAGTATTTAATCCACTGGATTAAAGGACCACTGTTACATATGACACGTACAGACTCTGAGAAAGGCGAAGTCGCCGGAACGTCAGCCATTGTTGAATAAAGACAGCAACAACAATAAGGATTGGATAATGTTATTAATGTTATGTTAATGTATAATGTTTATTGTTATTAGTAGCAATATCTTGGGATAGAAGCATGGCAAGATTTTCTGCAGGAAAAAATTCTAAGCAAGACCTTTTTTCGCTCTCGTTTTTTCTTCTGCCGTTTGACAAGAATATTTCATGGGGAATATTGATTCAAAAATTTTTTTCTAGCCAAAATAAATCTTACGTTGTTTCCGAAATTCGCTGGGAGTTGTAGAATTGGGTAATTCACCGCAGTGTAGCAAGTCTGCTACCAAGACTGTGGTGATTCTTTGGGATTGTTTATTCTCAGCAGGGGTTCTGGAGGACAATTTCGAACTCTTCAACTTGAATGACCATAATTCGAGGATTGATCTTCGCCGTATGTCGATCGCATTTTGACATCGAGGAGCATCATTCAGTAACGATGAAGCAGCGAACTATATTGAACATTGGAAATAAGTAAAATGGACTTCGTCGAGTCGAGAATGAGTAGCTTTAGAATAAGTAGGGCACTGGTAATTTTCTCGGAACGTTCTACGAAGGAGCAATTCGAAAAGGTGTCAAAAATCAACAGTCCAAAATTCAAGCAGAGCATGCCTTCAGATGGGCATTCAATCGCTGGGTGGTTTATGTAATGATCAAACTTCTTTAACAATTAGGTTAAAAAACAGCAACGATGTATAAGAGGATGAGGAACTTTATGGTATTGCTGTAAAGCATTCTATTTGAAGTTTTCGCAGAATATGAGTGATATATATCTAATAATTTAACGCCCTTGTGCGCAATAGGTCAGCTTCAGTACCACTTTGATATCCATAATTCCGGTTAGTTTTTATTGGCCTTTTATGTTTGTTTAGGAACAAGGGTAGAGTCAATCGCGCTGAGTTAAATATTCGAGCAACCACTACTCCTTTGCTCAAATATTGTTTTGACGCATTTTCATCATTGTCTTTAAAGACATTGACTATATTTAAGGATAATAATAAATCGCCAAGAAGGTTTCTCTTTAATTATACCCAGGAAGTGTTCCTGGGCGTCGAACTGTTATGTACTAAGATAGAAGGGTTCTCCACATTGTTGCTCAGAAGCCTAGCTAACAGTAAATCTTTGGTAAGAAAGAACTCGACGAGCTACCCAACCCTACCCTTCCCCTCGTGCCCTTGAGCAAGTGGGACGCACTGGACAGCTATGTTTCTCTTTAGTGACGGTTTATTCCTAGGTGATCGAGTACTTAACCATTAATGATTTGACAAATGACGAAAATATTTGCTAACAAGCAACGTCGAATGATGGGTGATAATATTCAGGACAATAAAAAGAAACCGGAATTATAGATCTCAAAGTGGTACTGAGGCTGACCTATTGCTGGTCGAGCAATTCGATCTTCCCTAGAGTTCTATCCTAGCCTTGCAAAGGCGTTTCCAAGTCTTCACGACGATGTTGGTATAACGGAAGTATATTTTCGCCAACGATTCCATCGTTTGCTCTTCCTGCTAGTTGATTCGGAGACCATATTAAAACCGAAGTCAAAAATGAACATATGAATGAAAAATAAAAAATGAAAGACGAGAATGATCTCAAAGCTCTAATAATAATAATAATAATAATAATACCGTAGTACGATTTTGAACCAATGAGATATTTCAGCATTCTATCAAATTGTCACTTAATCACCACATTTTCCTTTGCTTGACCGTCACAGTCTGCATCAGATGACAACGCTTGAATCTCATTCTAAGCGATGATCGACATATTGTTAGTAATATCAAAACATCAATTAGACCCGTCAATTAGACCCCGCACAAGAAATGCGGGTGTGATTTGTGACAAACATCGTGACACAAATGAAACAAACATTACACTTCGCGCTGAACCACATCAACGAGTGAAATGAAAATTGATCGCTTCTTATAAAAGTGACGACTGCAAAAAGTCCAGAAAAAAAGGCCTCTTTGTTATCAGCTTGGTTAATCATTGGCTAAGGTGAGGACATTGATTACGTAGTGACTAGGCATTATGGTGTGTGCACAGCACACAGAAGCTTCTGCAGCACAGCAAGAGTTGAATCGCATTTGAATTTTGCAAGCCAACATTCTACAACATTCGAACTGGTCACGGATGATCACAGAGCTTGTTCTCCGCTAGCTGAGTGTAAAACAGAAACAAGAAGTCAAAGTGAAAATTGAGCCACGTTTGTGTGACTATCTCGATAGTCACTAATAATGGTAAGATGACCTGGGTAAGCTACCTGTTAGGCGATGCGTCGTGGCATAACCCACTCCCACTAGCCATGAGATTACAAAACATTAACTTCCTCTTAACAATGGTCAAACGTCTTCACAAAAGGAGTTTTGTGACACTCTAATATATGTCTGAGTATTTGAGTAGTCCGTCTTTAAAAAGAGTCGCATGGCTGTCGATACACTTCAGTTTAAATGGCATGTTGTATACGTATTCACTTGGATAGTTAAATATCTCTTCTTCTATGTTGGGCATTCGAAGTACCACACTTTCTCCTGGACTTCAAGGCACGGTAAATGCCGAATTTCTTAACTACGCAGGCATACGTGCTAATTAATTTTCAAAAGACGTCATTTAGGCACTCTATGAAGTTATACATAAAATTCTCGACGTGGTTGAAGCGTCAACTCAGGTTTCAGCTACACAGCAGAGCGCTGAAAGGATTGATTTGCCAATAACGTGAGCGCTGAGTTTTAGGCCTATTAGTTGTTTGGTGGCTATTCTGAAGTTCCAAATTCAATCCATCCTGCCTTTCTTCTCCCAACAACCCTATCGTCTTGTTCCACCGTCCGTGATGTTCACAGAGCAATTTATGTAAACATAGGATGCCGTGTGTTTTACCAGAAACGATTTGTTCACCACGGCATCATGAACATTTATGAAGCTTTCGATATATGAATGTGTCGTTTTCTTGTTCAGCAATCGCGAGGTTTTTAAACAGCATACATTTACTTCCATAGAAAAACAATACAATACAACGCTAGCTGACGTTTTGGCAGTATCGCCTTCTTCAGAGCCTGGAAGGGTATGCTGATATACAATCTACTAGGCCAAACGCTTCAATAACACTTACAAAAAGACGAAAGACTCTTTGGTAATTACACGATCAACAACTTCTCGAAAAACCCACCGCTTTTTCGTATAAAAGAACACCTAGATGGCAAACGAAAACTAAGACGAAGCACCCCACTAGGCACGCATAAGATACAAAAGCATAGCGGAGACGATTTTGAAGTAAAAGTCAATATCCTTGCACAGGAGTCCAAAACACCAGCGCGAAAACTCCTTGAGGCTTTTTGGATCAATGCCAAAAACCCTACAATGAATAGCAGGGACGAATGCCCGGAGGTCATACGCGACCTGATCCCGTACGTTCGCATCGATTTTTGATGTGGGATGGCGCAGTCGTCAACCACATGCGACTATAATCAGCTGTTCTAAACTTCCTCATTGGAAGTCATGAAAAAGCGGTGGGTTTTTCGAAAAGTTGTTGATCATGTAATTACCGGAGAGTCTTTCGTCTTTTTGTAAGTGTTATTGAAGCGTTTGGCCTAGTAGATTGCATATCAGCAAGCCCTTCCAGGCTCTGAAGAAGGCGATACTGCCGAAACGTCAGCTAGCGTTGTATTGTATTGTGTTTCTGTGGAAGTGAATGTATGCTGTTTAAAAACCTCGCGATTGCTGAACAAGAAAACGACGCATTCATATTCCAATGCCGAGGTTAAGAGAAAGTCGATCCTGGGAGCTTTCGATATATATGCAGTCCTATGTTTTGTTGTTTAGCTATTTGAATATTTTCTCTACTTCACTAGAAATGTCCTATGGGTGCTGTTCGAACCTCTCGAGCGAGCGAAGCGGAGTGAGCAGGCCGTCCGCAACAACGAGAAGTGGAGACATTGATGAGACACAGATGAGACTCGCTTCTCATTCACACTTATTTATTCTTTCACCAATTCCAATTCCTCGCTGATAGAAGTTGCTTCCATAAGACTTCAAACAAAATCTATCTAATCATGTGGTTTTCAGTTTTTAACGTGCTCCTTGACAGTAAGTGAAAATATCTCGTTCTCTCAAATTCCAGTACAATGAATTCTCCTCTCTAGCATAAGTAGATGGCTTAATGTAAATCCCGTACTCCTCCACTAGAAAGAAGTGTAGGAAACCCATTTCAGAAAAGAAAATTTCCCAATTTCTAGCTGAGTGGTTTCGATGCCTAGTCAAAGAGTAAAAATGGTTTTCCACTGAGGAACGACTGGTTGTCGTCAATTGTATGCGCACTTTTTCCCACAGTTTATCACTGTGCGAAACCAGGTTAGGTGAAGAAAACGGGTGCCACCAGCCGATGTTGAATTCACACCGACCCGATTCTGCATGCTCTCAGCACGACTTCAATTCTACCGCTTTCCGCTTACCTTCCTTCCTTGACTTACAAGTCCAAGCTGAGTAAAGCTAGAGCAGTCCATTCCTGTGCAAGTATTCGCACACCCTACAGAATGGACGTCCGTCTATGACTGTGAGTGGTCACTAGCTGTACTGCATGGAATTGAAATGTCGATTTCGAAATTTATTACTGGGTCAAGGAAATATATATTCATGTAGGCTAAATATTAATACTCTTCGTTCGGTCCTACCCTTTGAAAACTTTGACGAATGCGAAATTGGCCGAAACCTCAGCCACCGTAAAATAAAAGTTGTACTTAGTGTCGAATTTCACAGAAAGTAGGACAACGGGATTCTCATGGTTTACAAGATTCCGCTTAAAGAGAACCACGAAGATGTGTTTTTGCAAGTTTCCAAAACAAGGAAGGCGTTATGCAACTCCAATGGGACGTTTTCTCATAGATGGATACAGCTTGCGTCAGGCTGCGAGTCCAGAAAGTGCAGGAGGGTCGGCGCCTCCGGAGGGCACGGGGCTTTGCCGGGGCCTCTGGATCGATCGCCATTCTGTCGACGGGGCTTCCTCGTCACTTGTATAGTTGCAAACATGAGAAATGAATTTCAGCCTAACCAATCGGAAATTTCCACTCTCCTTTGTATTACGCGCTTGTCCCTACCCAATCTCCTATACGCTTTATGCATTTCATTTCTTTTGTTTAACTTCTCATCAATGAGTTAGATTCATTTTCTATCCAGTTTTTTATATTTTATAGCTTCATTAATGGTTTTTAGAGTTAATGACACTATATAAAGTGGTTCCTAGGAGATTTTTCTGGTAGTTTGCCTCTTACGCCTTAATTGAGCCATGTCCCTTTCTTTATTTAACCTGCAACACCTTTTCCCAAAAGGAAAATTGCAGAAAACATACTTGTACATTCACTAATAGCAAGGTCCTTGTTTTCATTTCTGTATTCTTTGGCACTTTCTCTTGAGAAGTGGATGAGCTGACTGGAAGCAGTCAGGCATGCCAACTCAGTTTTCACTGGCAGTTATTTTTGATTACCCTAAGAAACACTCACACGCCACTCAATAACTCAGAATTATTTAGTTAGTAGATTTATTACGATCATTTCAAAGGCAGACGTTCTACTTGGCAGTTTTTTTTTACATGACCCAACACCACATGTAGTACTGATCTCAGCTGTTCTTGCACTTGTTTTTCTCTTCGCGTATGTACAGAGGTCTTCAGATTATTGCATGTGGTTTTGGTTACTGATTGAAGCTTTTTGATCTTCTTTATAAAGTTATTGAATACCGATTAGGTTTCTTCTCCCTGGAATCCTGGGCTAGCTATGCAAGTGCGTTCTCGGATTTCCGTAATAGATTTTTTTGGACAGGGGAGAGCGAGTTGAGCGTAAAAGAGCATGGTACCAATTTCTTGACCCCAGAGGGCTGCCGATTCGAATCAGTGCCTCGGAGATATTAAATGGCTTCAATAACACTCATCTATTCTCGCCCCATCTTGAAATTTCAATCATTAAATCATTATGTCCTTACGAACGGTCCCGTCCTTAATGACCTGACACGAACTTCTTAGCATGTCTTCTAGTTCTCTTTGGGTAACTTTTGGTGGATTCGTCTTCTTAATAGCTGTTTTCTGCTTTCCACTTTTTGAAAATTGCTCTGAAGAAAGCGAATTTGTCGAAACGTCAGCCAGAGAGAATTAAAAAGGTAGGGAACACATGTTTATTGCTACGTTAAGCCATTCACCAACTGAGCGCTCGCCATTCTTTTCGGGGCTAACATCTCATAGAATTCGTTCTCACTTCATCGATGAATACTGATTCTGCATGACGTTAATCTAGTAAACATAGCCAGTCTCGGCTGTAATTGACGCCTTATCATATGTTATCACAATCTGACTTCTGACTTCAAGTGCTTTTGATGGAAACCATAGGACTTCTTCCGTAAGCTAGAGCTGTTCAGTGGACACCGCGGTCTTGAGGAACATAAAAAGCATCACATTTTGGGCGTGAGCCTCTCAAACCTCTTGTCTGGACTGCCCGTAACGTGTACTGCCGGGTGGCTTGCAAGACTTACCTACTGGCGTTCCATCTTTTTTGAGGGAGGCCTTCTTAGTATCTTTCTTGTATCTCTTAAATACTTGTGTTTCATCTCAGACTTTAGACTATTTCGATGCATATGAGGCCATCTATATGGCCACGACCAAGCATGCAAGTTTGTATAACCATAATTATTAAATGCGTGCGGAAGTACTTAAAAGTCAATCAACACGAGACAGCGATCCCATTACTTGGACTAACCTTCGTCAAACGCTTAATTCTCATGTTTTATCATTACTATAATGTTGAGATATTTGCAAATCTTCGGACCGCAGGTGTCTGCGGTGGGGAACGAACGCGCTATTGTCCTTTCCGGGGAGTAACGCGTTCACCACCACACCATGCAGGTCCTTCGTTTCGTCTGTCTCTCTGCCAGTTCTATCGATCTTTTGCCATCAGCAATCACCCGTCAACGGGAATGATCTGGGGAGCCCAAATCGGCATTGAACCCAGTTAAGCTGAGGCTATAGTTATAATCACAATCTTTCGATCGATAGAACCAGTAGAGAGACAGGGGAACAAAGAACCCGCGTGGTGTGGTGGTCAACGCGTTACGACCCGGAAAGGACAATAGCGTGTTCGTTCCCCACCGCAGAGACCTGCGGTCCAGAGTTTTGCAAATATCTCAGCATTATAGTAGTTATATTTCGCAAAATACCCCGCCGTTAAAAAGAATAGGCAGTAAATAAAAAGGTTAAGATTCTCATGTTTTATTTGCTCTTCACTTACCTGCCACCTCATGACGGACTACAATGCATTGTGGTTAACTCAGTAGAGGTCGTGAAGGTTTTACTAGTGTAGTGTTACTACTCTCTGGCACACAGCGATACTTTTTAAAATCATTTGCGAAATTGGCAGGCCCGCCGACGTTAACCGCTTTGATATTACCAATAATTCTCTTTCAAAATATGTAGAGCAGTCCTATGTGCTAGAACGACCTTTCGGTCCCGACTGTTTTGGTCGACACTGTCTCTCTACCTCCACCATTAATTTAATAACTTTGTAGAAATGTTCGGATTTCATTCTGGTGGTCTCTGATCAAATTGTTGACATGGATCGGCTGCGATGAATAACATTGTTGGTTCTAAATTGAATATTTTTGTTGCTGTGCTTATCTTGTCATATTTCTTCGCTGTAACTAGTCTATATACGTGACATAGGAAGCTGTGCTTCAAAATCGGGTTTCTATTTGTTATGTCATTCTCAAACAGTCAGTGGTGGACTGATTGAGCTGCGCTGCTGTCAGTAGGGATCTTGGAAATATCCGTGTCCCAGTGCATCAAACTTTCTCGATCTACAATTGATGACGACTGCCTATGATGAGACCTGGGAACACTCTAGCATGAATATCTCAGGTTTGTGGGGAAAATTATGCACCACTGGCGCTTGACATACCAACGAAGAGAAAGCATAGCACATCATTAAGCTTTTGCTTAATCAATACACGAGTCGGACCAGTTTAATGGACGTCAGTTGGAGGAAAGTGGAACGACCTGGAGAAGCGCTGAAATCCGATTGACGTGTGAAGACGGTTGATCTGAGTTTTACAGGACACCTCCAACCATAGCGCTACACGCAGCCGAGAAGTCCAAGGAACTTGTCATAAAAAAGGATAATGTGTTCGAAATGCTCTCTTAAATAGTCCTAACGGATGATCACTACATGGATAACGACGACACTGACCATGCTGGTATCGCAGTTGCACCAAAGGGGCGAACAACGTGAGAGCGACTGCTCACGTGCTGATTGAAATCCCTAGATAACATTCTTAACTGGTAACCTGAACTGTTTGGTACATCTTATTGAAAAGCATAATGCCACGGCTGAAGGAGACATTGCTCATTTGTGCTAGATTTATTCAGTGATGTAAAAACAGAGCAGCCTAGATAGTTCTGCTATAGGAATGACTTGAATATAACTTGTAAATCACTAACTTTTAGCATTTCAATCCATAAATGGCATGGAACCATCTGTGTTGCAATTTTTGGATAGGTCTTTTTCTGCAAAAAGACATGTTTTTACTGAATTTCTTGTCCCACGACAACTAAATGTCACGTCTTCGAGATCCAGGAGAATATACATCGACAGCGAAACATAGGTGGGCCGGTCACATAATGAGAAGAACCGACGACAGATGGACGAAAAGAACAGTAGAATGGACTCCAAAAGAATGCAAACGTCCCCTTGGACGACCACCTACATGTTGGGTGGACGTGTTCGTAAACAAAGTTAATCAGCTGTACCCGCAGCTGCAGTTGTTTCACAGATCACGGTATGAGACTCGCAAGCGCTACCATGCTCGAACAAGACCACCACCATGGACTATTAGTGCGAGAGAAAAGAACGAATTGCATATGTGCTGGGGTCTGCACAGCTCGTGAAGACGGACCGTCCAAGTATTCAAGTAAGTAAGTAAGATTTCGTATTACCCTCGGCATTGATCGAATAAGTAGTACTAGTATTTTAATACATTATTAGCATTCATAGGGCAGTGGTCGGAGGTGCTCTGCAATACATATAGGATCGATCCCCGCTGCCCTGGCCTACCAAGCCTACCATTCCTCCGGGATCGTCAAATTGGTACCAGACTTGTCTGGGAGGATAGCAACACTGGCTCGATACATCGATAGACCATTGGAATTCATTGCAATGACCAGATATGCATTCAGTCACTTCCAACTATGTTTAGTGAAATCGAATACATGGCGCATCTCTCAGGAATTGACCAACTCCGGGAGCTTTATCCTTTTTTATTTTTAGTGTTAATGTTGTTTTTATTAGTACTACTTATAGTTTAATGAGTGTTATTAATATTTTCTTTGTTTGGCTGGGTGGATTATAGTCAACTTGACTTTACCAGGCTCTGGAAAAGGCGAAATCGCACGAAACGTCAGCTTGTTCATAAATAAAGAACAAAATAACACTTCGTTTTTTCTGCTCAAGAAAACAGCGAATTACTCGCATTGCACTTATGATTTAGATGGAAAGAAAAAGTTTGACTCCCAAGTCCGACTTTCTATTAACCTCGGCATTGATTGAATAATTCTTTCTACTTCCGTTCAGCAAACACGAGGGGTAATTTTATTTCTTTATTTACGTACAAGCTGACGTTTCGGCGGATTCCGTCTTCCTCAGAGTCTGGAAAGGTCAAATTGACAGCAACCTATTCGGCCAAACACCTCCATAAACAAACAGAGAAAACGCTAAACCAAGATTTCAATCACATTTAACACAGCTCTGCACACTCATCGCTTTCTATGAATCTTCCACTGTCTAATGCTAAAGTAACTTTGCGGAGAAAATTCGAAGACCTTTTGAGTAAATCACATAACACGGCTTCAAGAGCATACAGAAACACCGCCAACGAAAATCAAACGAATCACAGTAGAATAAATAATGTGCAAAGAAATTCAAGGTTAAGCGTGCTAGGAGGCATGACCCTCCCTGAGGGTGCGCACTCGTTATTAGAATTGGGACCGAGTTTCTCACCATCTGAACCCGTTCCTAAGGTAACCTTGCGTAAGGTCGCATGTAGTTCACATGAACTTCAGGATAGACTCCGCAAAAAAGCTAGGGATGAAGCGCAAAACAGGCGCGAACAACAAAAAATAGGGGCAATACCAGTACCACTATTTCCTCAACCGTTCTTTAGACAACAAGAGCCCAATAGTGAAGTTGATGTTAAATTTCTGATGTTTACGAATGAAACTTTCAAAGTCTTCAATCACTATCGCGCTAAGAGATACTGCTCCAACCTCACTGAAATACAAAAACGTGGTATGCGGAAGGCACGAGAGGTGATAAGATAGAAAAACGTAAGACTATCGGTTAGTGATAAGGGTGGAGAGTTTGTTGTAATTCCCCATCAGTTAGATGTTAAGATAACGGAAAAGCACCTTCAAGATGCTTCCCTTTATCGTCCGTCGTCTGAGAAGGAATTTAAAAGTCAATACCGAAAGTTAAACAACGAATGGATTAAAGTGGCAAGAGCGGCTGGGTTAAAACCATCAGTTATCTCTCATCTCAAAATTGACTTAACAACATGTCCCGTCACGTAATTATCAAAACCCATAAGTTAGTATACAATGATGATCTCGTGTCTACCGAACCATCGTTATTTAAGGTTAGACCTATCATTAGCTGCGTGGACGGGCCAACGGATAGAATAACGTTTGATAACCCTAATACTTACTCAGTTGTTGAAGTACATTCCAGCTCATCTAACGAACACCCAAATGTTCCTGGACCGTCTACGTATCGCGCGACCCAACAGCGCGTACGTGGTGGAGTCCTTCGACGTCACTGCCCTCTATACAAACGTTTCGAATGACACTATGCAAGCCATCCGCGAGCTCCTTACACAACACGAAGGAGCAATAAACATGTATGGCTTCTCGATTCAGCAGTTGATGACACTCTTAAAGGAGTGCCTAAACTGCTCACTTTTCAGATGGTCCGGGAGGTATTACGCACGAATAAGAGGGCTGGCAATGGGACAGCGACTGACACCAAGCTTTGCCATTGCATTCATGTCTAAGGTGGAAGCGCCAGTAATTGACCTCGGTCCGTTACTCTACTGTAGATATATAGATGACTGCTTGGTCATTTGTTCAACACAAGAAGAAATTGACAGAGGTTTCGAGTTGTTGAACGAACAGTCAGAGTATATTAAATTCACCCGAGAGAAACCAAAAAAAAAACTGGTTTCCACTTCTGAACGTGCAAATTAGCCTATCAGAAAACGGTTACATTACGAAATGGTATCGAAAGCCAAGTAGTAAAAATAACTTGGTTCACTACCTCTCCCTTCACCGCTCTCACACGAAATGGGCGCTTGTGAGAAACATGTTTCGAACAGCTACCAGCGTGTGCACAGGGAGACAACAGAGAGAGTTCCGGAACTTGGAGGGGCAAGTAGCCATTTTTAATGGCTACGAAACCGTAGCTCGAGATAGGTGTAGAGGAAACCACAGTTACCCCAACGATAACTCTAGCGATAATAAGATCCCGTTCATGCTGCCCTTCATTTCAAATGAAGTAAGTGCAGCTATAAAACGCTGTTTAAGAAGGGCCAGTCTAGAGAATTCGGTAACGATAATCGAAATACCACCGACTAATCTAAGATGCCAGCTAGTTCGTAACCGCCAATACGACCGTTTATGTGCAACGCAAAATTGCATAATTTCCACCAATGGTAGAGACGGTGACTGCATGAGTTCGGGTACAGTCTATCTGATCTCTTGTAAAGCGTGCGGGGACGAATACGTTAGCGAAACGGGTAGACCACTCTGCGTACGTATAAAAGAACACCCAGTAGGCAAACGTAAGCCAAATACTCCATTAGACATGCATAGGACGCAGAGACATAACGAAGAAGATCTTGAAGTAAGGGTTACGATCCTCGCGCAAGAATCGAGAACACAAGCGCGCAAAACTCTAGAGGCATTCTGGTTTAATTCCAACAATCCGAAAACGAACCGCAGGGAAGAATGCCTCATTATTACACGTGACATTGGGCAGTATATAAGCCTGTTAATCTGATGGGAGGAGCACATTACGCTTCCATGTGAATTCTGTGCGGTCGGTCTTCACACGACGTACTCAGTGGAAGGCTCATAGAAAGCGGTGAGTGTGCAGGGCTATGTTAAATGTGATTGAAATCTTGGTTTAGCATTTTTTCTGTTTGGTTATGGAGGTGTTTGGCCGAATAAGTTGCTGTCGACTTGACCTTTCCAGACTCTGAGGAAAAAGAAATCCGCCGAAACGTCAGCTTGTACGTAAATAAAGAAATACAATAGCACCTCGTGTTTGCTGAACAGAAGTAGAAAGAAAAAATTTACTCTAATTACATAAGAGATTTAGTGAGCATGAATAAAACACAAAGGTATTAACCTTCAAGCCATTATCCCTTGAACAGTGATGGAGTCGTGAGGTCTTCCCGGCCAGAATCCCTGCATGAGACTGCTTTTGTTTTCATTGTTTACTTTGTATCACAATGACTACTAATCAATAATGGATAGTGACGATATGTTGATACATTGAATGTTAACAATGGTCTCCTTTTGTATTTCTGTGTTATTCATTAGCTACCATTATGTACTGTTTCCTTTAATCGTAACATTAAATCATAGCAATTCCTATGATCGACTTTCTATTAATCTCGGCAGTAATAAAGTTTGTGGGGTGGCGCAGTGGTGGTGATGCCGTTTATGTATCACGGGGAAGGCCATCCAACTCAGGCGCAGGGTCAACCTGGCGTGGGGCTTGGCAAGTCTCCCATTCTTTGACGGTTGGCAAGTTAGTATAAGCAATACGGTGTATCTCAGTCGCACTGAAATAAGATTAAGCATTCACCTTTTGCTACAAGTCATTCATTTATTGATGGAGACCAAGCGAATAGGGTCTCTGAAGTGTAGGTCTCAAGTTTCTTCTATTTAGGTTATGGCTATTCGGCTAAGTAGACTGTGAATCAGTTTGACTTTCTAGGCTCTGAAGAACGCGAAAGTAGACGTGACCCAGTATGGAATTCAGATATATCGTGGTAACAATCTCTCTTTTGTTTATCAAGAAAATAGTAACTTAATAAATAATAGCTCCGAATAGAAGCCGACCACCAGTTATGATTTTGTTCGTAATGACAGTCAAATGCATTATTCCAGTTCATTCCACTAACTTGGTCGTAGACTCTTGACGAATTCCGTTTTTGTTTTTTAAGAGGATTAATAAGGGTTATGTTGCACGGTTAAGCCTTGCAAAATCGTGAGACCAGTTTTCGTTCTCGACTACGCGGCCTTCATCCCATAACGAATTCAGCACTATTAAACATTCATAAGCGCGGCAGAAGTTCGAGAGAAATAATCCGGGTTTTTGTTGATTCTCATAGGTCGTTGACAGTTGAATTAATTAGTGCTTATTATTTGAACTAGCTGAGCTCATTAACAGCTGTGAACGTCTAACAGAGTTTTCATTTAACTACCGTGTTAATGGTTTCGTACGATTTGTTTTCTGGAATCGCGAGGAACCTGTACAGCCGTCACCCATGTCTTCGCAGACAGTCTCCTTTCCCTTGATAACAGGGAGGGAGGCTTTCCACCTTGAGACTCGATTGTTCCTGCGAAGACAGCAACAATTCTTGAAGTTGATTTGCTCTTACTCTGGGTTTGCAGATGCAGTTGTTGAACTATGACCAAGACATGAGCACTTTATATTGTAGTAATTTATAAATGAGACTAGTAAGTTAACATTTGTATCTTCGTAAAGCTCACTGGTTAAATTAAAGAGATGTTCGGCGATGCGCATGCTCGATCTTCAGCTCAACCCTGTATCCTGGGAGTCCCTCTATGATTCCGGTATTGGTAGGCTGATATCGGACTTGATTGAGAGAATGAGATCACTGGCTTAATCCAGCGACTGGCCAAGACAGTCACTGTACAGGTAAAAGTGTATTGCTTAGTGGGGTGGAATGCATGCCGTGTCCGTAAAGGATTGATCAGCACCGCATTCTTCATTCTTCATCTTTTGTCAGCAACTATCAAATGACAAAACTCATAAATCAAAATTTGTTCTCGAATCTAGTCAAACAAAGTACTACTTGTATACTTCATTACATTAGACACGGACGCCCACGATTTTAAAGACTTCATAATTTTTTTCCACACGTTAGTGTCGGAAGAACTTCTTTCATGGTCACATTCTCTTTGTACAATCACTAGTAGCGATCTTGGGTGTTCGTTGTTCTCATAGCTACACTCCTCATGCGAGATATAAAAAACAGTAGGTTGAAATCGAAGACAGAAAGGAATTTTATACTCAGGGCAATACTTTGGTGGATTGCAGGCCACGAAAAACATGTAGCTACTTTGTAGGGATACCCTTGAAGCCCACTAATGACACCAAATGAATATTGAAGGAATCGAAAGTTTCCTTTTCCGGTTGAGGAATAATGGTTTTATTCCCTGCACAGCGTTTTAAATATCTCTAATCGTACCCATAAGTAGATGTTTTGTCTGGGAACTGTTGTGGTGTTGGTGAATGGAGTACATAACATTTTAGCATTTTTCTGCATAATTTTCGAAATAGACGAACTGAATCATTCGTCAATTTTGAGTCCACAACCAGTTTGGAGAGGATGTACTCCTCTACTAAAATACCTGCAAAAACCAGTCAGCCATTTTGCCACTCTTAATCACCGTGCATCGACTAGGTAACTTATAATTGGTGCATTATTTTTAGAGTAATCCTTTGTTTACCATATCGTCGAACCCAAGCGCTGCTGTGATTCTTTTCAAGAAAATATGGACCTAGACCAAAGTAGTTTTCAGGAATGGGGCTATGTTTATGGTTTTCTTCTCTATAGGCGTGTTTTAAAACGTCGATTAAGTTCGATGTATGCTGACGAAGGCCCATACGTGAGGGCGCATGTTTCGTAATGGTCGAGGTGTCTTGCAATGTACACATGGTTTTTCGTCCGAGCTCAGGCCCGATAACCGAGTCTTTCTTCCCTCCAGGGTTGACAAATTGGTACCAAAACTGTTTAGGAGGATAGCAACACTGATTCAATGCATCAGTAGACCACTGCAATCACTGCATGGGCTAGTTGCGTATTCAGCCCGCTCTACCAAAGCCTGGTGAAAGTGAATGCACGGCGCATCTCTCGGGGATTGATCAACGACAACTACTTTATCCTTTATCCTTTCAATCACCTGTAATTCTGTTAATCATTGGGTAACCGGATCCGAAATTATTAAGGCCTCCACCCGTCCTTGTCGCTCATGGGACTATCTAGTAACTTGCGCTTACTCTAAAAACACACCGAGCACCACACTTTTCGTGTTATAAGTTGTCTCTACTATTCTTGAACAGATAGCTACGAGTAGGTCGCCAAACACTGCTCAGCATATACTCAGTCTTAGCTAAGCCCGGATGGAACTGTCGGACTCACTTTCAATTCGGAAGACCCAAAGCTCTCGGTAAAGCATTTTTTGTGAAGAGAGGTTCGTGTACTAGATACGATGAACTAAGTGATCTGTCAACTTTTTATTTACTGTCTATTATTATTTTTTACGGAAGTGTATGATGTGAAATACAACCACTGCGATGCTGAGATATTTGCAAAACTTGGACTCCAGACTAGAGTCGAACCTCCGACTACCTTTTCCAGTGCTCAAGTTTGCCTTTCTCTTAGTTAGTCTTTCTTCCTAGCGGTAATACAGCCTTCGGTCCATGTTTTGAGTTTTGCTAATATCTTAGCATCATAAGCGATCTTTTTCAAGCAGTTGGTGCCAAAACAAATGAATCACCTTAACTGAAGCCATGTAGTACTGAAGTAATATTTATTGTAGTCACCATAAAACATCCTGAAACGGGGTTTCTTTTGAAGCAATTGTTGTACTAAAACGAATATGTCAAAATCAATGCAGAAATTTTTAGCTTCTAAATATCCGAACGTGGAGTGGCTTATTACTTGGGGTACTTGGATGGCCCGTCCACACTGGTTGTGCAGGCCCCAGCATAATTTCCACGGAAGTTTTGCTGGTTTAGCCATTATGGTTCCCTGGAGACCCGAAGTTACCCTAGCAAAAGTTTGCCCAGGTCGTCACCACCACAGGCAGTAACCGCCCTTGTGAATCAGAGGGAGATTCGCCACCATGCGACTGGTTGCATACCAGAACGGTGCCAGAGCCTGATATTGGTTTAATCATAGCTGAGCTTCCTGATGGAAGTGCCAGGCTTCTTCTCAGCCTGGGAGATCCTGCTGGTGAGATGAACCTGGGCTACAGCTGGATTGTCTGATTAGAACTGCGTTACCGGAATCTATGCGATCGGCAGAGAGGAAACGCTGACGTCCAAAGGATCCGTTTATTGTTATTCTTTGTGATTTATTGTTTATCTTCGAGTACATTTCGCCGTGATGTTGTGTAAACTCACTTGTTGGGCTGTTCATACAAGTATTGTCCTGGGCTCCGTCAATAACAAAAACGAATTCGAACTTATCGCTAAGTTCATTCTTATTTCGGTTCAATTTCTGCTTACATGAACTTATTTACATCAAAGGAGAATGTGAAGACTTACCAGAAATGTAGTACTTTTCAGTACTTCAGATATCCGCCAATGACCAACTACATTCCTGCCGGACCAGTACTGAAAAAAGGTCCCATGTTTCAAAGTGATGTGGTTTCCATTTATAATTAAACAAAACTCACTTCTTTAACCAATTATTTTGCGTGATGGTGGAAGTGTGGTGTAATTTTTTTACGGGATCTCGACCTCACCAGACCCGATTCCCTTTTCTAGGCTCGCCGATACCACCACCGCCGTCCCCTTCCAACCTGTCTTTGTTGTTGCTGTTGTTGTTGTTGTTGTTGTTGTTGTTGTTGTTGTTGTTGTTGTTGTTGGTCGATGGCTGACGTTCCGGCGGTTTCGCCCTCCTCGAGAAGTAGATTGTTATTGTTGTTTCGTTTGTGTGAAATTCACCTAGTAGTGTAAAGAGGCCACTTAAGAAAGCTTTAGTGACGTTAGCATGTTCGTGGCACAAAGTATTTATCCACTAGGAGCATTACCGTTCTTTTTGTTTTTGGAGCGATCGAATAGATAATTTATTGATTGAAACTGTGAAAGAACGATGGATTTCATCTTGTTCTATACTTGTTATGTTGTTGTAGTTAATACTTACTCAGTTGGCTTAGGCATTCGGTTTCCTCAAAGAAGCCACCGACATACTAGTGGGTTGGAAATCCCGTGCTCACCTTTTCGGCTCAATAGCCCTTCCAGCGCCATGTTATATAGCAGAGACGTGTGATGGTAATTCATCTACATCAAGAATTCCATGAAACGCTTGAACGATGTCCTCCGAAATATGACTGGCTCACACAGCGCCTACTGAGTACTACTGGCAGCAAATGGCCCGTCTTCACTAGTTGTGCGGGCCCCAGCAAAACTTCCATTCTTTCGGAGTTTTGCTGGTTTAGCCATTTGGTTCCCTGGAGTTCCGAGGCAGTAGTAGTTAATAGTGCTTATAAGTGGGTGAATATCCGATCCGTACATTCTATGACTACTAGTTCCGTGTTAGAACTTTGGTATTGCTCTAATCCAAGTTCTGTTACGATTCCAGTATGTCCATCTTCACTGAAGGACCTCTTGTTTCCTAATTTCTTTTCATTGTTGTGAACATTTTATCGTCCTGGTTCCAGGAAATCGATATCTTATTGTTTTTAAGTAGATCTAGTGTTTGGTCAATACATCGTGTGACTACTGGTTCCTTGTTTGGACTTTCATATTACTGTAGTCGAAGTTCTATTGCAATTTCAGTACGGCTAGTTCCACTAAAGGACATCTTATTTCTTATGTTCTTTTCGCTATAGTGAGTATTTTATCGTTGTGGTCCTAACTAATCGATATCTCATTGACTTTTGTAGTAGATCTATTGTTAGTTATCGTTTTCCATTTTAGTGTCGAGTTTTTTTCCCTTGAATTACTGTTTTGTTTTAAATCATAGTTTCTTCCAGATGGATTATACAGTCAGAGGGGTCGATTCCTTAGAAGGTATAGCTGCTTCGCATGACTGCACTATTGGCGAATTGATGAAACTGAACCGAATGAGTTCTCGAATGGTCAGTTCTTTCCCACCTCTTCATTTCTCTACTTATTTTGTAAAGCATTCATTTTAGATTCACCTTTGTTATTCGGTTTACATCCTAGTCAAATGAGCATTTTTTGAAGTTCTATTATAGGCTTTATCTGATGAATTATTAATTGTTAACAATATATGGAACTTTCCTTCCAACGGTTTACCGCCTCATCCTGACTGTGAGATTTGACTGCCTGTAGTAGTGACGACCTGGGGCAGATTTTGGGTAGGTTGACCTCGGCATTCCAGAGAACCACAGTGGCTAACCCAGCAACATTCCAAAAAAGTGGAAATTATGCTGGTGCCCGCACAACCAGTGAACATGGACCGTCAAAATATCCATGTAAGTATGTGTGAAAATATCGTTCACTAACAAAACATTCTGTAACAGGTTCACATATTATCGTATTAGATAAGCTTTTGTTGAAGAATATTTCCCTCTATTTCACAATATTCTGTAACTAATTTATATCTCAAATACTCTGCAGTGTTAAAGGTAATTTTATGTGAATAGTTATTTGACCCTAGTAAATCCATGTTTGCGAGCTTTAGCACAGGAAGATCGTATCATTCTCAGTTGAGGTCGTCAAGTAAGAGAATTCTTAGGGGATTCATCCTTCATCCTTCTGTTATTCATTCAGATTCTCATTAACACTGTAAATGTGAACAAAGTCTCAGGTATGCCTTTAGTGCTGAACACAATTAGTTCGTCGTTGTTTGATCTTACTTTCCAATTGGTTTACACCTTTGTCCCTTTCGTCGTATATGAAAGTTACTCGAATAGTATTTTGTATCAGTGGTGCATTTGACGGTCTTGTAAAACAATTAGAAGCTTGAATATCGATAGTTCACTCACATATACCCTTTCAGTAATTGCCTTATTCACTGTATCGTCTGTATCACCTGTATCACCTATTCCTCCGTTGATTGTCGAGTGACTCCAGCCGACACCAGTAAGTCTTCTATTTTCCCCTGTCGCGTGTCAGCGTAGCATAGTGGGTTCTGCTCGCTCTAGGAATTCATTGAGCATCATACCTTTCTTCTAGGCTTTTTGTAAAAAACTTTGACTGTTGGGTCGGTGGTCTTCTTGCAGTGCATTTAACATCCAGAGGAATCCAGTCACTAACGGCCCTTGTCCATCGGTTGTCGTTCATTCGCATTACGTGTCCGGCCCATCTTATCTTTGACTGTTTGGCGTTCAGAACGGCATCTTTGACTTTTGATCGTTGACGCAGGTCGGAGCTTCGGATCCATTCCATTACTTGTGTAGAATGGGATTTCCTAGCATCGTTCTTTCGACTGCGCGCTCAATAACACTGAGTGGTCTTTCCTCCTGCTTCAGCATCGACCAGGTTTCTGATGCATACGTTGATGCAGGAAGCTGACCTTATTCAGTGTATCACCAAAAATCACTTCGTTAAAAGGCTGCCGATACAGTGGATTTTTATTTGGATATTCAAAGCCTATATAGGAGTAAAGCATTACCAGAAAACAACTAGGCTACTAAAAGGCAAATGTTAACCTGGGAAATCACTAACATAGCTTTTGAGACGCTAGAGAATGAAAATTTTCTTCAGTCAGGGAATTATCAGTGAAATGAAAGTTTTACTGATGGCCGCGCGATTCATCGTTATTTATGACGATGAGTCTTTCGAAGAAAGTGTTCAGATATTATTGGAAAGCGAAGGGGGAGCGCTATCGAAACAAATATGCTTGCCTTTGGTCATTATATGGTCCTATTAGTTTGCATGTTTACTTCGATGTTCGCCTTATTCTAGAGTAGAGACATTACGGATGCGAAGAATGTTAATGCCTGGAAATTGGAATTTTTCAGTTTTTTTTTGTTGCTTGTCGATGTGCATATCTCACGATTATCCCTTTTTCACTGTTTGTGAAAAGGAAGTTATAGCTGAGCTATAGTTAAGCAGCTACAGGCCAAGCGATATGCCTTGTTTTATTTTTGTGCTATTTTAGTTCCTTTTCCTTTCATACCTTTTTCCATTGTTATTTTATGTTGTTTAAGTTTTTGTAAATTCAGTAAGGAAAAAAGGCTATGAAAACTCAGCTGAGAAGGTTACACCAACCTCTTATAGGCTGAACAGTCTTAAGAAGTAAAGAAACATTAACTGGTTTGCTTCAGTTGCGGATTCTCTGTACTATACAGAGCATTTTTACATCATTTTCAATATTTTTGTTATTTCAATACAGTCAATGTTAGCTCGTACAAAGTGAAAACTTTCGGACCCCAATCTTAGACGAGCTCATTAGTTCCCAGAAAGTAGGTGCTAGTGATTTACGTTTAGCTTTAAGGTCTTTATCGTTTAAGGTCGAATTGTCTTCCAATATAACCACTGTATTATATGAATTTCCATTGTATGTCGTAGCCACTATCTTCTAGTCACTTGTTCTGTCAAGGAATCACAACATATTCGATAATCATATTTACTGGACTCAATATTTTCAGGTTTTCCCAGGTCAAAAGATTCTTGTGCCATTGCCTTCGACAGACCGTGTCGTTGATAGTGAACCCAGGACTACCTCGTCACACAAGCTTGTTAATCAAATTGGAGGCAGTGAGAATGCTGGTTAGTTTTGTTTGTTTTGTCTTGGCATCTCATATCCTGAGACTTTTCTGTTACAAAGTGCTAATGACGGAATATCTCTCGATTATTTTAAGATCCTTTGGCCTTGGTGGTCAGTGAATAATTATGATTTTTGCAGCTGATGGGATTCGCAAGGGACCCGGTGGTGCCGTTCCAGCACAACATCAGCGTATTCTAACGAAAACGAGAAGTGTACCTGTTTCTCGCACTGATGATGCCGATTCTGATTGCCTTCAACGGTTTTTGAAGATTAAAGTAGGGTAATTTCTATTCTTTTGTACCTTTTTTCTTCCTTATCTTATGTTTAGGTAAAACAAGTTACTGAGTCTGATGGAACAGTATCAGGCACTCTTCTCGTAACTCCTAATTGTCTAATGTTCGATCCAGATGTTAGTCACCCGTTGGTGAAAGAAAATGGACAGGATATATACGGGATGGTAGCGAAGTATGTGGCAAAACTACATTTATATTATTCTAATGAATATTTATCTAACTTTGGACGATAGTGATGAACTTATTTTATTTTCGTCTTTTGAAATCCTCCCACAGTTGGTCATCTCGTATTTGGTATTAGTACTACTTTCCTAATGGTGCATGTAGTGCAGTGATCGGAGGCGCCCTGCAATACGCATTGGATCGGTTCCCTCGCCCCAGGCTCACCAAGCTCTCCATCTCCCTAGGGTCGGAAAATTGGTACGAAGCCTCTATGAGACGATAGCAGCAGTAAATGCGGTACATCGGTAGGCCACCATGAGTCATTAAAGGCTACATATGCGTTTTTCACCTCCAGCGACACTTAGTGAAGTCGAATTCATGGTGCGTCCCTCAGCGATTGATCAACGCCGAGAGCTTTATCCTTATCTTTCTACTACTCACTACTTTTCTAGCTCCGTCCATTAGTTTCACATTTTCAAAAAAAATTGAGGAGGAAATCACACTCAAAAATACTTTCTCCTCTTATTCCTTTGGTTTTAGCATGGACGAAATCGTTTCCGTCTCTGTTTACAAGGACATAAGCGCGCTGACGGGAGATGAGGCAGAAAAGAAGAAGGATATTTTTGATCCAGATCATGTAGCAATCGCAAACATATCGAACTTGTCACAGGTTATTCATATCTACTCCAATATTTTTGTTCCACACGTCCTTCAGTGTTTTTCTTGTCACTTCTTACTTTCATAATAGCGTCAACATAGGCTAGCTTGAAGCAATTCATTTTTATTCTAGCCATCATTTGTGCAGGGAGATGTGCCAGCTAATGCTGAATTTCAGTTGCAAGCAAAATTTGGGGATCCTATTCAGAAGGGTATAGGTTTGCTTCATATTCTCTTTAAATTTAGAAGTTGTTCTTGATGTGAATATTTTGCATTGCATTGAGAGTATACGGACCACTTCTATTTTAAGTTTTCGAAGGCGGTGCCCGTAGCAATATGGAGGATATGAAAGCCGACGAAGTAGTAAGTATCTTTACTTAACATTCTAAATATTTTGCATGCTAGCTGTTTAGAAATTCATTGTGCAACTTTGCTTTATCCCATACAATTGTGAGATGTGTTGCATACATTTCCTTATTGAAACTCAGCATTGAGAAGATTTGCTCTTTATTGCACATTGTGGTGATATTGTGTCTTTCAAACCAATCCTTTATTCCTTTCAAAGATGTTTGAATCCACATTTATCGGACACATATTGATTACTCTCAGTAGAGGATGGTAGCTCGCATATTTTTGTGGCGCGACCCATGAATTTCTCGCTTGACACATCACAACCATTGTTAGGTCGTCTTCTTGATGGAATGTTGTTCTGAAGCCCGATAAGCGACGCTTGCATTTACCCAGCACCCAGTACAGTACTGCGATCTACTCGTGGTTAGCATATGACAAAAAGATTAAAGATGAAGGACATCATACTGACGTCATCATTTTCTTCGTATTCGTCAAGTGAGCAAACCTGTGGCTCGTAACCGAAGCGAAAAGAGATTTCTGACATGTGCTCGTGATTACCTAAACGCTATGTTATACCTGCCCTTGATGTTTTCTGATAATAGTTTTTTCAGCATTCAACGGAGCTCGCTAGCGAAGCTTTGTTGCCATCCATCGACGAGGAGTCACAGAGTTTAAAATCGCCTGGCGACGACCACCGTAACTACATTGGTGAAGACGTCACTCGTGAGGGTGAATAGATCTAATCGCAATTTTATAGTTATAAAATTCTTTTCTACATTTTGAATGAAATGGCTTGAATTCAATTATATACGTTTCTGATTCTTCGTTGAAAGTCATTATGTTGCTCTGATAGTGTTTTCACGTTCTAATGAGATGTGAGAGTCACAGAGCGTCTTCCATTTGTTCCTTTCTCTTCTAATCATCGTCCTTCGTAATAGCCTTTTTAGGATGATTTTTAGAACGATGCGTGCGTAATTCAGAAGACGTTTTTCTAGGCGTTCTCTGGATGTTGATGTAAATTTGTTAATTTGATTAAGGTGCAAGCCTAAGTCTCATTGAATGGCTGTGTAAACGCTGCAAAGGCTTGCCAAGTCATCGTAGCTGGTGTGCTGTTTGGTGTTGAATTGCGGTGTACAACAACGATTCACCCCACTTAAAAAAGCCTCGGCACTCTTGTTCATGTCACCTCCGAAGTTGCTTGGTGAGGAAACTCGTGAGAGGTGGTCAGATCTCTTGCTATGGAGACTGCTTCTTTATTCCCTATTTTCTCGAACGTCGGTCTTCATGGCTTTCTTGAATTCGCGGGTCAATTTAGTTTCAGTTGTTCGTCCTATAAGGAACAACGAGTAAGAGTAAGAGTAAGAAAGCTGACGTACGCGAATTAAATGACAAAGCCTCTGTCATTCGTAGAGGCGAGGTCTTACCACTAAATTTGGCTGGAATACGCGTTATTGTACACAAAAACTTATGAAAAAAAACCCAGTGGTTAAAGGAGGCTTGCAGTACACACGTGGTCTTTAGTTGAATCTCGTGCCTCATACTCATCAGACCCTTCCGTCCTTCTCGAAATGGCAGTTTGGTAACAGATTTGTCTGGGAGGGTAGCAGCACTCACGCGATATAGCAGTCTGCCACCACAAGTCATTGTTTGTACCAGATATGTTGTATCAAATCACTTCAAATGGTGTTTGATAAAGTGGAATGCATGGGGCATTTCTCAGAGATTAATCAACTCCGAATGCTTTATCCTTTCATCTAATACAGTTGTTCTGTCGACCTCCTACCACCTCAGAGAAGTGATTGTGACAAGACGTTATTTCACCGTAATTGTTCACCGATGCAATGCGTTAAAAATGTGTTCGCCTATTTTGGACGAAAACCGCACCACGTGAGCAAATTCATCTGAAACCTTCGTTTCACTCGTGCATTATCCTTTCGAGAAAATCAATCATGCATGTCTGAGACTTCGACGAAGCTGGGAAAAGAATGGTACTGCTCTAAGTTCGGAAGAAAACGGGGGAAAAGCAAGGACAATGCACTTTTTCGATGTAGAACGAATGGAATTTTCCTTATAGAAGTTATACATTGAGTGTACGCAGGGGTTCGCCTCAATAATAATGCCATAATGCTAGCCTCAATATTGCTACGAAAACTGATGTACAGATTTGTAACGGTAATGACTGCTCCAGCCACTTCTAAATTGGATTTTTCAACCATTATGTATAAATATTCCAAGTAATCTTTGCTTATCAAGTGCTACTCATGATAACAACCCTTTCTTGCAGAAATTGCTCAAATACATTTTCGTCAACATTCGTCGTTGTCTCAGACGTCATCATTGTCACTACGTGATTCGGAAGAACGACCACTATCGTATTCTGACATAGATGCAGCTCAAAGTCAGCACTCCGGATTTGGCTCCCGTTTCTCCCCTAACGTTGCGAGACGTTCATTTGGCAAGCTTGGACGAACGCTTAGGTTAGCAATTCCACGATTTCTTTTCCTAGGAAAATTTCACCATGTTGTATTTTGTCAACAATATCCTGCATAAGTTCAATTTTAAAAAAAGATTATTTCTATTAATGTTCGGTATTATGTGCTGACGTGCGACGTTGGCTAACACGTTTGCGTGTTTACTACAAGTATCGTATTTCATTAGAAGAACAAGTTTTCTTAACCGTGAGTTGCAGCTGTTATCGAGATGTCGTTTAGTGAGACTCTTATATTGCAACAAAATTTCTCACTTTTTTTGGTTTCTCACATTATCGCAAAAGGTCTACTGTGTTTTAGTGCTCGTGCTAAGTCAATCCAAGGTACTGTTGCTCAAGGTACAAAACAAGTTGCTCATGGAGTTGTGTCTCATACAAGAAGCGCTGCAGGTTTGCAAGTTTTTTCTTGCGTAGTACTAATTTACTGGATGAAAAATAACGTGCATTTGCAAAACTCCGGACCACAGGTGTATGCAGTGGGGAACGAACATGCGCTGTTGTCCCGGATGGATCCGGATGGTGTAGTGGTGAAGTGCGCTGCTCCCCGGTAAGGACAACAGCGCGTGTTCGTTCCCCACTGCATACACCTGTGGTCTGGAGTTTTGCAAATATCTCAGCATTTCATACGAGTTATATTTCACAACATACCCTGCCATTAAGAAGAAAAAGGCAGTAAATAAAAGAGTTAATAACGTGCATTGCCGAAAATTTCCATTTTTAATTCGTGTGATGTGTGAAGGTCTCGCTAGAGTTATGTAAGCCTTGTTTTAACAAAGTATAAGGTTGGGAGGTTTCTCATATTCTTATGCGCATTCCTAATCCACTTGAACAACACATAATGAAACCTATCTAAATTCTAACTAGTATAAGTGCAGCCGAGGTCAACGTAACCTTTAACCTCAATGACAGTGAGATTTTGAAGCTCAGACGAGCCTCGTATCCGCAATTACCCTTTAGTGAGACGAATTGGCCATGCATTCGACTTCGTTAGGCATCGTTAGAGGTAATTGAATGCATATCTGGTCTATACTCACGGGTGACCTCCCGATGTATCGAGTCAGTGCTGCTCTCCTCCCAGACAAGTCTGGTACCAATTTACCGACCCCGGACGGATGGAGGGCTTGGTGATCCTGGGACACGGGATTGATTCCAAGTGCGGTGCAGGGCGCCTCTGACAGCTGCATTAAACGGATAAGCTAAGGGTACTTTCGGCAATCATCTGCCAATGGAAATGATATGGGGAGCAGAAATCGGCATTGAACCCGGTTAAGTTGAAGTTGACTTTCATTCCTTCTCATTTCCTTTCATTCCCGTTTATGGGCGATTGCTAATAGTACTCTTTGGGTGAGAAACAGGCTGAGAGAAGGGCAAAGCCAGGGCTTTGATGGTGGTGTGGATAACACGAGAGCCTTCGGAAGGGGTAATCGAGGGTTTGAAGCTCACCTGGAGTTTTGAGTTTTGTTCATATCTCAGCGTCTTGTGGTTGTGTTCCACTTAAAACGTTGCCATGAAAAAATTATATGCAGCAAATGAAAAGTTAAACATTTCTGAGCTCGCAGCGAATACTATCCATTGAAGTTAAAATCGTTTGATGTTTCACAAAAGAAATAGGTTTTTTATACTACAGCGGTATTTTTTGACCATAGAAATTGCTCTTTTTTTGGTTCCATTTTCTAGTGAAGATGCAGTGAAGCATGCGATATTTCCAACTGAGCCGTTAGGGTGTGTGATTTGCGATGGTAGCTTTTGCGTTAGAAATTTTAACCTTTTCTAAACCTCTTACTGAATTTATGTTTATGAAAATTGCAAAGAAAAGGAATGAAAGTCGGTCATGGGAAGAAAAGGAATGTTTGATGAAACCATGTAACCAACGCATGCATTTTCCTTTTATGGCGTTCTTGTCTTCAAAGTCTACTTATGTAGATTCTCATTCTTACTCCATACTTCTACTTTCAATAAATGCTGAGTGCTCACGATGCTTCTCGAATGACAATTTACTCTTTACGTCCTGCAATACAAACTTGGCCACTCTGCAGTACCAGCGTGGCGAGTGAAGACTTTTGACGCACAGTCAAGTTCTTTCACGGTGAACTAAAAGAGAAGTTATGTTTGGTAAAGATGGCCATCCTCCCAACAGTTTACCGCCTCATCGTAGCTAGGTGCTTCTGGGTGTCGGACTCCGAAGTACAGCGGAGGATTCGTCCCCCTGGCAGAGCCTTCCAAGGTGAGGAGTGCGGCGTTTCTCTCAGGAAACCTAGCTAAGAGTAAGCCAATACCAGGATCCACCACCGTTCAGGTATCAAAGTTGCATGGTGGCAAATCTCCCTCTGATCCACGAGGGCTGCGAGTGCCTGTGGTGGTGAAGATCTGGGGCAGACTTTGGCCCGGCCTACAATGGCTTAACCAGCAAATCTCCGAAAAGTGGAGATTATGCTGAGGTCCGCACAACTTGTGAGGACGGGCCATTCATGTATCAAGTAAAGATGGCCATGGTTTAGTGTGACCAGCGATATGTTAGCATTACATGGCTGGGGTCTTCATTCGAAGTATTTTCTGGCTGGGGCATATGTTTGGTGGAAAATGGATGGTGCTATCGAGTATGAATTGAGATATGTGTCAAATTATTGAAGGTTCGTTGTCGACAATTGGATCAGTGGCAAGACCTGTCCACCGAAGACATCTTGGAAACAGCATCACGACAAGGTTCAAACTTTTGAGATAAGCTAGACCACACTTGAGGACAGGCCACTGTATAGTTATTATTTTGTTACACATTCTTGATGTCACTTCGTCGATCACTCAGTCCCTTTTTTTTCTAATCCTTGCAATACTTGCTGTCCGACATAATATAACCAAACAATACAGTTTTCTCACTGTAATGAGTATAATTGTGGTAATTGTCGATTACCACTCGCATTTCTGGTCATTGAACTCGTCTGGAAAACGGTTTTTTGTAAATTTATAAGTGCAGAATATAGCTTCTCACGACTATCGCTCAACGCAACATCTATTTTATGTTCTATGAGCTATCGATTGATTGCACATATTATAGAAAGATAGTTCTTTATGTTAAAATAAACCACGGGAAAGAGTATGAAATCTGTGAAGGTCATATTGGCTACCCCGGCAACTTCAAAACAACTTCCATATAGGTCACTAGTGGCGAGAAAGTAAACAGTCATGCTAAAATGATGAAACTCTGTCAAGTGCAACGAATATGCTCATGGATAAACTGATTATCTAAATCTCAGCATGACATTTCTTGTTGTTCACAAGAGATTTTCTTTCCAGAATTACACCTACTTTGACACACTTGTGAATTAGAGTGAATACATTGGGAATCGGGAATGAATTAACACATTCGCGACGCGCCGTGTTTAGCGGATTTCCCGTTTGGGACAACGCCCAATTGTTAGCTTTCATACACATACTGGTTTTAATAAACGATAATTTTGCTATAACTACAGGGCCCTAGGTGTTGGGAATATAACAGGATTGTAGAAGAAACTTTTTATGTTTGCTTTTATTTACTATATGTTGCTGTAGTTTCATACAAACATATTTCTGTCAGCGATTGGCGGTGTTCTGCAACTTATGTTGCGCCCATTCCTATATTTTTCTACACTTACACGTTTCATCCGATCACTCTGATTCACGGCAGTGACTAAAATTGAAAGCACAGTTAGCTGCTAGTCAGATTAGACTAGTCAGATCAGTGAACTCGCGGCGCGTATGATTGAATTGAATGCAATGCATATTGTCCGTAATGTGTTAAATGAGTATTACGAGCGTAAAAATTGTGCCTTTAGTGGCTTCATATGTTTTAGTGAGAAAATGAGAAAACATTCAGCTAAAATGTCGTAGATCCTGTTTATTTTTTAATTTTCTGTTTAGACTCACTGCAAACGGGATTAGAAACTGGTGTGAAAGTGATGGGTGAAGCTGCAAATGCCGCCGCTTGTCAAGCCAAGGTGAATGCATTTACAGTTTGAACCTAAACTGTTCCATAAATATCACTACTTCCAAACATAGTCCTTAATCCCCCACCCCAACGGAAGGGTATTCCATAACATAGGATGGACTGCAGCTCACTAGATTTTCTATTACTATTTTTTAACTCTAGTTAGTAGAGCTTCCTCTTGGTCACAACAGTGACTGCTTGCTGACATGAGGTCCTTAGGAGGCTCTACCGGGTAGTCATAAAGTTTAAATGAGAGGACAGCTCATTTAACATCGATAAGGTGTTCCTACACTACATGTGGATGAGAGTTGTTAAAATAAGTAAAACACTGCAATGAAATTGACCGTACCGTTTTGATAAAGCTGTTTTTTTTTTTAGCTTTTTGTGCATGGTTAAGTCGTTTTCATCTTTGATGTTAACAACATTGTGAGAAATGATTGTGCACAAAGCAGTTGGATTCATTAATATTAGTTAAAAGAGCGGTAGTCAAATCTGCTGTTCTAGTAATTGCGCACAAGTCAAACAAATAATTTCCAAATCTGTTTTGATCGCTTCGTGTTGTCTATGATGGTATTTGTCATGTAATTTTTTAAACAACGGTGTTTACTATTTCTATCTGGCTGATTACATCGAAGTTTCTCACGGCGGAAATTGCTAGGTGATCTGGATTCTAGGCTGCTGCTGATGTTGTAGCGGCTGTACCTGGCCGAATGGTAGATGTAGGAACAAGCTTAGTGTCTGACGGTATCAATGGCGTACAAGAGATATTCAGCATTGATACTGAGGTGAGTGTCTGGCCAAGATGCTTTTTATTCAAATTAACAGCAATCTTTTTCTAATGAGGAGTTTTTGTAGTAAAGTGATTTTATCTTGCACACTGAATTTTATGTTATGAAATTGGCTTTTCGTTATGGTATGCAGTTTATTTTTTATAGATCAAATCTCTTAACTTACTGTAGTGATGTTTTTGTGAAGTGAAGTAGAAGTGTCCGGTTGCTGTTTCGATTATATCATGAAAAGGTAATGCTATGTGGTAACATTGAAGTGGACTGGGAATGTGATAGATAGTTTGCATCTGCATATTATGCATAAATGTCACTTTCTGCTCTTTCCTGTTATCATCAGTATTTTTAGGAGCTCTTAGTAACTGATGTTTATGTCAAATATTACGTGCCCTACCTCTGGTCACTGTCGCCTTGACAACCATTTGGTTTTTTTTTTGAAATTTGAGATGTTTTGAAGTTTGAAGTTTTGTCGGAAGAAAAGTAAGTTCTTATCATACACCATGCTGTGATTCTCCCGTAGAATTTGAGAGTTCTGTTTCTTTGCTTTATTTTTACAAAGTGTTTCATGCCCATATGATCTCTTCCGTCCCTTTGATCGAGTAACTCGGGTGTGCACCAGTGAAATCACCACTCGTCCTGTCGTTAACTAGAGGTACTTTGTCGGCTGCAATGGATGTTTTGCCGCGGCATAAGTTTGTCTCGTTTTCGATGATCATGCAGGAACATATTGACTGTCCTGTTCTTACGACGACCGCTAGAATTCGAGACAATTTCCAGTTAACTACATGTTTGCAGGTTAGGCCGGTTTCTTCGTTGTGGTCTTTGCGTTGTCACTTAAGAGAATCCAGAGGCTTTATTGTTGACTTTTGAAACATTCTAATGATTACTACAAAATATGCTTTGTCCTTTTACTGATTTTATACGACTCTAGAAACTCTAGACTCTAGAAATGTGTTTACGAGTGGTGTAATTTTCCGGTAAAATCAGTAGAACTTTTCATAGTATGTGCAGTAGTTGAACATGTGGTGATGGTAACGTACTCTTAGTTATGCAGATATACAGGTTTGATTTGCGCGAGTACTAGTTGTGAGGTAGAGTACCATTGATTAAACCTTGGCAACGTGGAAGACTAGAACACCTGAATTCACTTATCGTGAACCCATACAGTTTGGCTTTCTCATGATTCTGAAAATGTTCTGTTGTTATCAAATATTTTTTACTTGCATCCGGAAATTGGGCGTCGACGTGTGGTTACTTGATGCACTCGGAATCGGTTATTTTCTACAAACGAAACGACTAGGGTTAATTTTTTGTTTATGTTTTATAGCTTTTTTTTATAGTATTTTCCTTTGTAATTCCATGTTGACCGTTATGTTCTCAAATGCGTAAGATTTCTCTGGTCATTGCTCGGGAACTTTCACAAATTCTTCATATTCCAATTAATAAGAATGTGTATCCATTGTGATTTCAAACCCCTTAGTGACGAAATCTTCTACTTCGACTAATGGAATGACTTTTCTTCCGATCTATTCATTGATCTATTTTCGCAGCACTTCTTTTAGCATGTGGTAGTAAAATGACAGCAGAAAACTGAAGCTGATTTGCAATGACAAATATTGATGGCAATTGAGTGAAGTTATTACAAAGAATGGGTCCATTCGTTGGTTCACAAACGCGGATTAACCCATTCTGCCCAGAATTCTGTATTGTGTGGCTGGCCCAACGGGCTACGCGTAATTTTTCGTCGGCTGCGGACCTACTGGTCTTTCGAAAATAGAAAATCTTCCCTCAATAAATAGTGGACTTGAGAGGTTCTAATTGTGGTAGTATTATAGAAGAGACTTTGAGCTATCGTTCTATGAGTGTGAATAATATGTATAGTACTATCTACTGTGTGTTACTATGGCCCACATTATAAATGCATTGTTGTCGTCATTTGAAAGTATTTTGCAGTTCACGTCAAGTCTATCGCGGTGTTTTTATATACGCACATTCCATACAGGACCCATCGTGGCTAAAACGAAGAAAAAGTTAATTGTTACTTAAATTATCGATCAATGAACTTTTTTCAAAAATAGGCTTTTTGTAAATCATTAAGTGTAGAGAATGGCTTTTCTGGTCTCATCCCTCCCATATTCATTTGCTTTCGACTAGCTATCGAATGAACATGCACAATGAGATAAAGAAAAGCTCTGGAACCCACTAATTTCGATATGGTTACTATTTATGTGCATAGTAGACCATAGTAAAACACAAATAGTGGAATAAATATCATTCGTGCCCATAAAACGATAGAGTAAACTCTCTTCTACAGTCTTGTCGTGTTAAAAACTCTTCCTTTTTATTGAGAAAAGATTTTTTATTGTTTTATTATTGTGCACAATAGTTGTCTTCGTGAATTTAGGGTGCACATTGAGCAATCAAAACGAGCAGTAGTTTTGAAGCTTTCTTTGGTAACCATTTATAGACACAACTTAAACGTGACTTGTTACTTGGAATCGGCAAGGTCCCTTGAGCAGTGACGAATTTTGTGCACTCATGTAGGTTGCGTTGTATGTGTATAACTCCAGAGTTTTAACTTGTGGTAGATTGCCTATGGTGTCCAGTTATGGTCCTCTGTCTTATTTTTTGGGATTTCAGAGCAAAGAATCACGGGTTGTTTTCATCCAACAAGAATCTTGCTGCATTAAGTACTGGGTAGAAGTTTATCGTTATTAACTTCACGTCATAGCAGAAGGTGGGAGTCTTTTCGTTGTTCACCTGAGTGGCTGGTGGAACATCATGGGAAGGTATTGGAAAAATTTCTTTAGAGGAGTTCTTAGACTGGAAGGTTATTAGAATCATGGTCCAAGTTTAGCAGTTTAGTAGTTCCTAGTTGAAATCAGGGACCTCCTAATCGTTTTACCTCAGCAATAGTTGCTGTTGCAGGCGACTGATCCTTCTCTCGTTCGTATCTGTTGGTTTCTGTTACAGTTAGCTGCTAAATATAGACAATTAGTCAATCCATGGGAATGTATTGGTTCAGCGCATTCGAGTCGAAGCAGTTGATGGACACCTGAACTGACATCAATAATGGATGAGGACAAGAATAATGAAGCACCACGTTGTTTCACCACTCACTGCTGATTTTACTATCATTACTTTCCTCTCCATTCTTTGGTTTACTTTCCTCAGATTCTTCACTGTAGACCACAGAAGATCACTCACATTCTTCCGGAATCTTTAGCTTATTTTTGTTCAATCTCGTTGAGCAGAACTTCGAAAATGAGCACCAATTCATTAGCGCCTTCGCTTTCCTCAAAGCGGCATTGATCCGAGTCTAAAATCCCAAGCTAGCGGTTGTAGGGTTGTGGGTGTTCGTAGTTGGATCAAATTGAATCCAACAGAGCGAGTACCGCTTGAATGGTTAACTTCACTCACAGTTCTCTTTAATACTGGAAGAATATTGGTCAATTTCTGTCTAATATTCCATTTAATATGATCTGCTTTTTGGAGGGTAGTGCGTCCCGTATTAGTCGGTATTTTATTTGCTGCCGTGTAAGTTACTGACTGGATACTTCGGTATGCCAATGCAAGTGATTATTGTTGGACACAAATCTATTCATTCACATCTACGATGATTATTGAAGTTATATGCATGGCGCATCCCTCAGGGAATTACCAACGCGGTTCGCTTTGTATTTTATCTTTTATGTAGTTGTTTTATTGCATATCATGAATGATTGAAGTGTTCATTTCATCCCGTACTACCTCCACTGAGAATTAGTTGCGTCCGCGACTATTTTGAGAGATCTTGAATAAAGTAATGTGATGGGTGATGGTTAATAACTAGATATACACTTAAAGGTGCATTACCGAGTTAACCTAGGAAAATCTTCTCCCTGCGATTAGTAAGGCTTCCGTCGTTTAATTCGTGCATGTCAGTTTTCTTTCGTTTGGGTATCTGTTATTTGGCCTTGGATGGTCTCTATGCGTTCTGTATCCTCAGTTGCGTATTGAAGCATGGTGTTAAATAGACTGTTTTAATGCTGTTGATTCAAAAGCCTCGGTAGCGTCTTACTAACTCAATAGTATTAATCTAATCCTTTTTTGTTAAACTTCAGCATTAGTCATCTCTTATCAACGTAGTTTGGAAAAAGAACCAAAAATAATCGGTTTTTTCTACTATGCACAGATGAACACTCACGAATATATTCGTGGAAGCCATAGTTATTTACTACTAACAATCCCGTCTTATCCTTCGGGGTCGTTAAATTAGTACCAGACTGGTCTGGAGCAAGCTGACTTCTGACTCAATCCATGCGGGAACTTTCCAGCACGGTTATTTCAGGATTTATGGCAGCATTGACTCCACCAGTATCAAACGAAATTCGTGAAGAAGACGAAAAAATCCGTAAGCAGCACGCGAAATTATACGCCAGAAGTTCGAAGATCGCTGTGGATTGTTGGTACGAGGAAATGAACCAAATGCAAGAAGTGATGGGATTCACAGTGTAGTACATGTGTTGAGTGGTGTAACTATAATAATGATGATAATAATAGTAATAGTAACAACAGTAATAATTAGTAATAGTAATAATATTAATGATAAATTCCGCTCTGTTGTCAATCGTCTAAATGAGATTCTGCTCGGCGTTCCGCTAAGGGACAGAGTGCTCGCTAACCAGACCTTACTACTTTTTTACTGCTTGAAAAAGAAATGAATTTTCTTTCAGGAACAGCGCAGCTTCAGTCAGTTAAAGAGGGAAAAATCGTTAGCAAGATTAGAGGACTTGAAACAACGTACACAGCAGGCGCGGGACGACTCTATGGCTAAAAGTCATCAAAACATGTGAGATTTGTCCTTTATATGATTGCTTCTTGCTCTACCTCGCTTTTAATTTTTTCTACAAAAAAAAGTTCACAATTTGAAAACACTACGCCATTCATCTTTTCAACCAATGTTTGTTAACCTACGTGGTACTCCATCAGCGTCTCCTCATTTCGACCACAAAAAGAGGACACAGTGTTGTTTATTATAGCCTAAACATAAGCCTCATATGACCACCGTCCTATCTAGTCTAGCCTTTTAGTTTTGTTCAAGGTTAAGTTTAACCATTTTCGGATGTATTGCGTTTTTGCTTAAATGCGTTCAGACTCAAGATCAAATAAAGCAGCTGTTGTTTATATTGGAATCCACAAAACTTCCATTTTCTACATAAACGCTTCACAACAGTCATTTTCTTTCTACAAGGAACAGTGCCTTTGTCTCTATTGGTGATTTATGCATTTTGTTACGGATCACCATCATAAATGGAGTGCTATAGGTTAGTCGCGAGGAAATGTGGCGCGTCCTCACGTGGCAGATAGAGGTCAATAGCAGAACAAAAACGATCTTTTCTTCCCTAAGACGCAGGTGAATCCAGGGACGGACTCCTTGCTTCTGCTGCGCCGATATGGCACGTACATTCTGTATCTGCGAGGACGTATTCATGCACGCATTCGTGGATGTGTTTCTGTTTATGCGAATTGTAATGTACAGGTCAATTCAACCAAAAAATCTGCAATCAAGTGACAAGGAAGTATAGGGAAGGCTGTTAGGAGTCGCTTCCACCAAATAATCCTCATCTATGAATGTGTCGTTTTCTTGTTCAGCAATCGCGAGGTTTTTAAACAGCATACATTTACTTCCATAAAAACACAATACAATACAACGCTAGCTGACGTTTCGGCAGTATCGCCTTCTTCAGAGCCTGGAAGGGTATGCTGATATACAATCTACTAGGCCAAACGCTTCAATAACACTTACAAGAAGACGAAGAACTCTCCGGCAATTACATAATCAACGACTTCTCGAAAAACCCACCGCTTTTTTCGTGACTTCCAATGAGGAAGTTTAGAACAGCTGATTATAGTCGCATGTGGTTGACGACTGCACCATCCCACATCAAAAATCGATGCGAACGTACGAGATCAGGTCGCGTATGATCTCCGGGCATTCGTCCCTGCTATTCATTGTAGGGCTTTTGGCATTGATCCAAAAAGCCTCAAGGAG